>BGNK01004254.1:24778-56906 GCA_003297005.1 Symbiodinium sp. clade A Y106
AGACCATAGAGTGTCCGAGTCCAGTTCTAGCGAGGATGAGACGAATCTCCCAATCGGGCCATCGGTAGCGGGTCTGTATCCTGACTCAGATGAGGAGGCCATAGGTCCGAATCATCAGGTCGGGGGCAGCTCGGCGAGTCATGGCATGACCTCCCAGAATCCTGCTGGGCTAGGAATGTATGACGATTATTTGGGGCCCCCTTTAGATCTTCACTGCTTCCCGATGGTGGGTAGTTGGACCCCGGTTCATTATGGGATACAGCTACTCTCTATCCAGGGACCCCGTATTCTAGCCTTCCTCGGTGACCGTGATCAGTCTTGGATTGAGTGGCGTGTAGCCTCGGCCTTTTTCAGGCATGGTGTTGCATCGGCAGTGTATGAAGAGTTGCGAAGAGGGCATCAGGCTCTGATACTGTCGCAGCCGCAATGGCAGGAGATCACGGAGTCGTACATTGTGAAGGGATCATTTGGGGTTGCCTACCAGGGCCCCTTTTTTCCTCTTGTTTCCTGGGGACCGCCACATGTGACCCATTATCTGTGGGTATTGTTCTCTCAGCAGGGACATCGTTTGCTCGATTTTTTAGGAGATCGGGTTTGTGAATGGTTTGTATGCGTACGGTTGCTACCGGCTTCAGGGCGAGTGTAACATATGGGTTGATTATGTGGTTGCAAAGGACAGGTCAAAGGTTTCGGGCTGACCCGCAGCCCACTTGGGACGCCGCCCAGGTTTACTTGCAGTCGGGGCAACGGGAGTATCCTTTTGCTGAAGCAGAGGCTGAAGATGTAGACTGGGAGGACGATCCAACGTTACATGAGCGCCCGCATCGGCAGGAGGCGTTCGCGCCAGCTGTTCAGAGGAGGTTGGTGTTCGAATTGGATAATTCTGAGTCGTCCTCCTCTGGATCTGCTGCCTCCACGATAGAACCATCGTTGGTGGAAGTGAGTTCGGAGACTGCGTCTAGCGAGGCGCGAGTAGTGCCTGGTGAAGGGACGGTGACGAACAGGGGGTCAGTTTTGTCTGCCACTTTGTATCGGTCTGTTGAAGGGGGCCCGGTGGTGCAGTATGTAGATGACCAGGCACTCATCCCATTGCCGGGTTGGGGACTGCTCGAAGTCCAGGCCATTGTGCTTGGAATGAACTCAGGAGATTGGTCCGAGTTTCAGCGGCTTCTGGAGCAAAAGACCCTTGATCCCCTACTCAGTAGTCTCCGAAGGGAGTTCCGGTTGCTTCAGGGTCCGGGGATCCCATGCGTTTCAGGAGTAGAAAGGGCGGACTTGTAACAGTGTATTCGGGCTCTTGGATTGCCTTGCTGATTTGGGTGATGGTGTTGAGCTTTTTGGTTCAGGGTGTTCTTGGGAGTGTTGAACTTGAGGAGGAGGCGAGCCAGGTTTGTCCGTCTCGGGCGCTTCAAGTCTGGACCAATGTCAGAGAAGCAGGGGATCTGGAGATCGCGAGTTATGGTTGTGACGGTTCCGTACTGTGGGAGGTTGCGAAGGCTGTGTTATTCATAGGAGTCTGGGAAGCCTGCAAGGCTCTGCGTAGTTGCTTCCGAGCTGGGAACCCGCAACAAATCCACGTCGGGTGTCAGACTGTTTCGGCAGGGATCATCTGTTTGCCTTTAAGTGATGATGTACCTTGCCGGGCGCGTATCTTGTATTGTCTATGGAGGGCCAATTTCAAAGTAGACCATGTACCCGGGAGAGATTCAGTCGGAATTTTATGAGCTCGTTGGGGGCTGGTTAACTCGCATTGAAGCGGGTGATTTCTCCGATTCTGACTGATCTGTTCTAGGGCTTGCAAGTCTCAGCAAAAGGTCTTGAGCAAGAGGGTCCATGATGGGCTAACCGAGCCGGCGTTGGGTTAAACCCAAGCTTTTAGAAAACCTAGTTTGCTAAGTCTGACTGGTGCTGCGGACTCGGGGTGCTATTGTGATCCTCTCGATAGTGAAAGATGGGATGCCGGGCCTGACTATCGAAGTCCCTGAAGGGGATCCTGCTGTACAGATGCAGGTACTCGTAATGTGGCCTTATGACTTTTGTCCCTTGGGCGGCAAGACGGTGTGTTGGAACAGTTTGGGTTACTGGGTAGTATAGATGTTTTCCCTTTTGGAGCACTGAAACACCGGTCGCCCTATTCGTGTAGGATAGGGCGAGGGGGAGTGCGTGTAGACCAGTTTCCCTCAGGACAGCATGGCACAGGTCGTCCAACCGCAGTCTATTTTTGCTGACAAAGATCGGTGTTGGCCCGCTGTCATTTCGGAACATTGGTGTCCTAGATAGCACGGGTTCTCGGTGGTAACTTAACTTCACGTACTAAACCCTAGCTGATGTGGCCGCGGGGCCAGGCCAATGGCGATGCCGAAGGCATCAGCAACCTCGGCACCCCTACAATACACTATAGACTATACTATAATGTACTATGATACTAAAATGTACTACGATACTATAATGTAATATGATACAATCTGGTATAATTCAATACACTATACTATGATATTCTATGATATACCATTCTATACCACCCCGCAACGGGAGCTCGGAAGCAGTTTGTTACAGTGTTGCTCAGCATCTTAGTCAGCGGAGCCTGTGGCAGGCTATTGCAGCGCAGTGCTTGGACTTTCGGGCTTGGGGTTCAGCGTTCCAGCGCAACAGCCGAAACTTTCCAGCACCCCAGCGCCCCACACCCTCTCAAATCCTGAAGCACTAGAGTTCATTAGAGCCTTGAGGCCACCCAACCCCATAAAACTGCAAATTACACCCGGAACCCGGGTGACAAATCCAGTGCCAAGAAGCACTAGCAGCCTCGTGTCGGAAGCCCCGGAGATCCCTCGCTTGCTTTTTCTTTGCTTTCAGGCTTTCTGCAGGGGTTAAGGGCTTAGGGTTTGGGGGTTTTGGGTTTGGGGGTTTAGGGTTTAGGGCTTATGGCCCATCTCTGATTTAGGGTGTAGGGCTTAGGGCCCATACCTGGTTTAGGGTTTAGGGCATAGGGCTTGGGTGGGAGGTATGGTTAAGGGCTTCGGGGTAAGCTTTGACACGAATTTGAGTCGAGACTCACACCCACATTTTTGCGGGTTGAAGAAGTGAGCGATGTGGCTTTGGGCACAAGGCCCTGGATACTAAAGAGTCGTGTTGCCAGGAAGCTCGCTTTACTTCAACCCCACACTTCCAGTAAGCCTCATGGGATAGTTAGTCTAGAAAGTCTTTCTGGAACCTTATAATAATCCTCATGCAAAAAACCGATTATTCTGGAAACTTTTTCCGGCTCAATCCTCATACAAAACACCTACACCCACCCGTATAGCACCATCTTCTTCCGATAGCTCTGAAAGACCCCTAAGGCACCTGGGGGCTTCGGGGGCACAGCTTAAAGCTTCGAACCCTGAAGCCGAAACCCGCGGACCCCAAAGCGCTGAAAATCAAGACCTTAAGGGTTTGGGGTTTAGGGTTCAGGAGCCCTTAAACCCAAACCCCGAAACAGCCTCGGTGTACTATTATCCAGCAACACTTGACACAAAAACTCAATGCTGTGATAGCAATAGTATTAGGATTAGTATGAGTACAAGTGTTCGAAATTAGCATTAGTCTTAGTATTCCCATTAGTAATCAACATTAGTATCACTTCTGCCCACCTGGCACAGGAGTGGAGGACCCCCGTCACGATGAAGCCCAGCCACGTCAGCCTTGAGACCAAACGCCCAAGAACATGGTCTTTAAGCTTTGCCAGAAATAATAACAAGAAGAGTTCTAATCATAATGATGATACTAAAAACTATAGCGAACCCTAGAAAGTTGGAACATGGCTGTAGGAGGCTTAGTGCTAGGATCCCTTATATTTTACAATAAGGGCATGAGGATAATAATGTTCCCCACTTTCTGGCTTCTACTGTATACCAAAATACAAGTAGCAAGAAGAGCTCTAACCACAATGATGATACTAATAACTATAGTGAACCCTAGAAAGTTGGAACATGGCTGTAGGAGGCTTAGTGCTAGGATCCCTTATACCTTACAATAAGGGCATGAGGATAATAATGTTCCCACTTNAATGATGATACTAATAACTATAGTGAACCCTAGAAAGTTGGAACATGGCTGTAGGAGGCTTAGTGCTAGGATCCCTTATACCTTACAATAAGGGCATGAGGATAATAATGTTCCCACTTTCTGGCTTCTACTGTATAACCAAAATACAAGTAGCAAGAAGAGCTCTAATCATAATGATGATACTAATAACTATAGTGAACCCTAGAAAGTTGGAACATGGCTGTAGGAGGCTTAGTGCTAGGATCCCTTATACTTTACAATAAGGGCATGAGGATAATAATGTTCCCCACTTTCTGGCTTCTACTGTATACCAAAATACAAGTAGCAAGAAGAGCTCTAATCATAATGATGATACTAATAACTATAGTGAANNCTTTACAATAAGGGCATGAGGATAATAATGTTCCCCACTTTCTGGCTTCTACTGTATACCAAAATACAAGTAGCAAGAAGAGCTCTAATCATAATGATGATACTAATAACTATAGTGAATCCTACAAAGTTGGAACATGGCTGTAGGAGGCTTAGTGCTAGGATCCCTTATACTTTACAATAAGGGCATGAGGATAATAATGTTCCCACTTTCTGGCTTCTACTGTATAACCAAAATACAAGTAGCAAGAAGAGCTCTAATCATAATGATGATACTAATAACTATAACCCAAAATACAAGTAGCAAGAACAAAAGTAAGATGTTAAAGTCGGGTCGGGCGACTCCAGGTTCGGAGCTGATAAACCAGAACTTCATTTCATGAGGGTTGCTTGGAGGCTCATGGGTAGTTATAAGTAGGGGTTGTAAGGGGTTTAGGGCTCCTTTAAGGGTTCTATAGGGTTTAGGGTTTAGAGTAGTTATAAGTAGGGTTATAAGTCGGGTAACTATACTTATAACCCATATTAGGGGACTTATAACCCTACTTATAACTACCCCTGAACCTCCAAGTATAGGATTCTTCAAGGCGTTGGTTTTGAACGCCATTCTTGTTAATGATCTTACTCTGAGCCATCAAAGGCTTCTTCATCCCAACTGTGAAATCCTAAGCTACGTGCAATGACAGGAGCCAGATAGTCTCCACAGAACTGCAAGGTCCGAATCTCGAAGATCCCATAATCTACCTCAAAATCCCACCAAGGCACGGCAGGAAATCCCTCTGAGACCCCCCGAAGCGCCAAAGCCTGAACCCCCTCTTATGCCCCAAGCGGTTTAGGGTTAAGGGTTGAGGGTTTAGGGTTAAGGGTTGAGGGTTTAGGGTTTAGGGTTGAGGGTTTAGGGTTTAGGGTTGAGGGTTTAGGGTTTAGGGTTGAGGGTTGAGGGTTTAGGGTTTAGGGTTGAGGGTTTAGGGTTTAGGGTTTAGGGTTTAGGGTAGCAAGAAAACATTAAAGAAGAATGAACCTTGCACCCTGAGGCGGTCACGGGAAGGCCACAAAGATGTAGGTGTCCATCCAGGTGCTCGAGCGTCTCGCAAAGACCGCGAAGGCATGGACCAAGCACCTGGATAGAAGATAAGGTAAGATAACAGAATATATTTTGATATATTTCTGATAATGTAGAAGAGAATACAAACGAATACAAAAGAATAGGACAGCCCGTGTTTTCACTGACAACTGTAGAAAACACTTGTTCCGTCCCAGGCCAGGTCCTCCCAACATAAACCATACCCTTCTGAGCCTTAAGACTTACACCCTAATACCATACCCTCTTCCCAACATAAACCATACCCCTCTGAGCCTCAAGACTTGACTTACACCCTAATACCCCACCCCTCCAGCCCCGAGCCCCAAACCTGCTCCCAAGCTCTGACTCTACGCGTTGAACTCCTTTGAAGGACCCGTGCAAGACGGACCCTGGAAAACCGCACTGATGCACATTCTTCCGATTCCCCCAGCTGCAAGGATCTTGCATGCCCTGATCCAGTAGCTGTCGTTGCTCGACGGGAGCAGGTCTTTGTACTAGAATCAGAACCCATATCTACGGGTCATAACCGACTACTTTGAGGTTCATGCATAGATACAAGTGGGATTACAGATCCCCTAATATGGGGCATACTGTCATTATGGTCGCCCTACTTATAACCCCATTTATAACTACCCATGAACCTCCAAGTATCAAAACTTCTTAGCCCTCAACCCTGGCCCTAAACCCCAAACCCTCATGGTCACCCTACTTCAGTACAGTTGTTTGTGGGTTTGGGGCTGACTTTGTTTGCAGAGGAACCAGCCCATGGCTGCGGAGGACGTGCCCCGGATGAACTCGAAGTTCGTTGGCATGAAGCAGCCTAGGCGTCGATCTCCAGAGCCCCCAAAAAAACTTCCTAGAGTCATGGGCTCCATGATATTAAACCCAAGAAACGGACACCTAAACCCCAAACCCTAAACCCCAAACCCTATACCCCTATACCCCTATACCCTAAACCCTAAACCCTAAACCCTAAACCCTACACCCCTACACCCTAAACCCCCAAACATATCCCTGCAACCGGAGGTCTCGTCATGTAGCGCTCGGCGCAGGAGACCAGGGCCACCACGAGGAGGAATCCGAGGCTCCAGAGACCCATCCACAGGACCAGCCAGGTGTCTTCCGGCTTTACCTCGGCGACGGCAAAGTGGGGGGGGGGGGTGGTTCAGGGGTTTAAGGGTTTAGGGGTTTAGGGGTTTGGGGTTTAGGGTTTAGGGTTTAGGGTTTAGGGGTTTAGGGCTTTGGGGTTTAGGGTTAAGCAGCTCGATTTAAGTTACCGTAATAGGAATTTATAGAAAATAGTAGGGTTTCCTTACTATGGTAACTTGAGGCTTTACCTCTGCTTCTTCAAGGAACAAGGATTTATAAGGGTTCCCTTAATTGGCTTAGGGTTTAAGGTTTAAGTAGTGGATGATATGGTTTCCTTCCAGGTGTCTTCGAAAAAGGCACCCCCAGAGAGCCCAATACCCCTTAATTAAGGAATATAGCTTAAATCATAATATGATGCCCTATATAATTTAAGCCATACTCCTTAATTCCCTTATAGAACCCCTATAGATCCCTTTAAGGAGCCCTAGGTATTCCTTAATTAAGGGGTATTGGGCTCTCTGGGCCCACGGCCTAGGGTTTACGGTTTAGGTTTAGGGAAACCCGAGTCCGAGACCCCAAGGCTTCTGAGATAGACCAAATAGATATGTAGGGTTTAGGGTTTAGGGTTTAGGGTTTTTTTTTGAGGGTTTAGGGTTTAGGGTTTTTTTTTGAGGGTTTAGGGTTTAGGGTTTTTTTTTGAGGGTTTAGGGTTTAGGGTTTTTTTTGAGGGTTTAGGGTTTAGGGTTTAGGGAAAAGTTTGGAGTTCTCCCATCGGCGATCTAAGTCACCACAAGTCCCTCAATGGGGTTCAGGCTGCCCGTGTGGAAGTAGAGGACGAGCTGTAGTATCAGGAAACCCATGACGAGGGTGGCAACATCCTCGCTTGAAGTTTTGCGGCCCTCGAAAAGTATTTATATGTACCTCTATAGGAACCATAAAGGGTAATTAAGAAGTTTCCCAAAGTGCCACCTAGCGTCAAGGGAAGCTTCATGCGCTGCGTGATCCCAGTGGCAGAACCTCCGGACCCTCTGAGGGCCCTCCTTTGCGACGGGATCCCGATTCAGAAGATCTCGACCCCCATCAGCTTCCGGCCTGTTTGAACCTGGGTTCTTCTACGGATGGTTCAGAATTACTCTGCTCTCCTTGCTGCGGCAACGAAGACGTCTTTGCCAAGGTTACTGTACTCTAGCCAGCAGGGCAAGAAAAACTCCATGCGACATCCCAGGAAGAACAACGTATAGCGTGTTGCAAAAACTGTTGCAGCGCCTTCTCAACCTTGCACCACACCCCGCTACACAAAACAAACACAAAACAACAAAGAAGCCTATAAAGCCCTATACGGACAACATATGAAGCCTTGCATAAAACTCTGTGAATACAAAGCCTCGGAACACAAGCTTCCTAGACTGGTCCACGAGGTCAGCTCGTTCTCCTGGACTCCAGAAACGAAACTTACTTTTGCGTTAGCATCCACAAAGGTTTCAAAGGATTCTGTTGGGGGTGTTTGAAGGGCTTCGATAAAGGTCCTTGTGAAAGAACGTCACCTAAGATGACACAACAAGCAATGCGTACTATCTAGACTGCGGCACCTCTGCAGCAGTAGAGTAACCCTTCTAATGATCCGCTCGGGACCCTTAGCAAGAACCCAGCCTTCTCCTCCTGCTCATGATGAAAGAACCGCGTGATTTCCCAGTACTCCGAAAACTCGGCCAGCTCGTGTTGTTCAAAGAGGATCGTTGAGTCGTCATGCCCTTCGGGCACCTTCGGTTCTTAGGGGTCTTCGCGCACCTTCTCAAAGCCAGGGCTTCCAGGGCTTTTCTCATTGCTTTTGGATGCTTTTGGAGGTTCTTGCTGTTGCGCTTCGGGGTTTCGGGTTCCCAAACCTTTAGGATGAGAACTAAGGCTGCCGAGCGCCTGAACCCGCCCGAGACGCGCACCCGAAACCTCAGGCACAAAGCCCCTGATAATGTAGGAACCGGATTAAGCAACCTCGGGTCTTTATTAGGGTTCCTTCTATGAATCCTACTATTTTGGGGTTATAGGCCCGGGGCTTCTTAATCAGGTTCCTCCAATACCCAAGGCACCAGAGGACTATAGACGTGGGCATCTGCCGTCAGATGAGCTTTGTACTGCCGCTCGATCATTTCGCTCTCTGTTTCACCGAAGTAGAGATACTCGCCGCCTTCATCCTCTTTCTGCCACCTAAAGGTTGCAACTTGCGATACCTACTGCACATGAAATAGGGCTTGTGCTCGGGTCTTGGTAAGTGCATGTTGGGACTCCTGAAGAAGACTGGTGTGTAAACTTGCAACCTTTTCAAACGGTAACCCTACTTTACATTGGCTTGCTGCAAGCATTGGGTACCGGTACTTCAAGCTTCTAAATACAGCCCAATAGCAACCCGAATTTTGCTGGAGAGCTAGAAGCCTCGATACAATCCTAAACCCTGAACCCCCAAGGCTCATCCCACCTGACATCCACCTCCTGAATGCATCGGGAGCGTGCCAGCTTGGCAAGGAGGAGCGCAGCTCGAAGGACCATCTGAGGCACTTCTAAAACTGAGGGTTTAGGGTTTAGGGACACGCATTGGGGCGGTGAGGATACAGCTCTTTCAGGGCATCTGGGTCAAAAAGGGGATCGATGCCCTGCTTTCTTCTGCCACTTTCTATAAGTTCGGACAGTCCAGACTCACTCGCGACAGAAGTATGCCGGGAGAAGGTCCTAACTTCAGGTTGTCTCTAAGTTTCATAGTAGTAAGGATCCGGTAGAAGCATGGCTTTTTGCGCACAGAAGGATGCATGAGAAACTTGCATACAGGGGCGTCACGGAATCCGGAAAACCCTGGCCCAACGTAACATACGAAAAGCAGCAGTGAAACAGCTGCAAAAAACACACGAAGAAAGGACAATTACCTAAAGTGGAGGTTGGACCAACTTGCGGGACTCTGGGGTCTCTTTCATTTGCGGCTTTGGGCTTTTTTCTTAGGGATTTAGGGTTTTCTTGATTCACTGTCACGGGTTTAGGTTTCAGCGCCGTCCCTGCGTGGCAGCGGAAGTATGAGGAAACCCATTCAGCTCAGGTTTTTCGGAAGGCACGGGAAGGGACCCCGGAGGGAGCCGAAAGCCCCGAGAGAAGTGACGAAGCTACAGTGCAGCTCAGCTACTGCAGCCCAGGGCAGCACCAGATAGCACTTCAAGCTGGATGCTCTCATGCTCTGCTGCAGAGAGCCAAAAGCTCGAATCAGGAGGAAGGCCGTGATGTGCCCTGAGAGCTGAGCCACGGCAAAGGACCAGTGCTTCATGTCAGCGTGGAGGAGCTTCTTGGTCCAGCTAGGGCCACACTGCTCTTCTTCCGCTTCCAGCTGCTTGCACCAGGCACCCGGTGAGTCCCGGCACCAGTAGACCAGGCAGCTGGAGAAGACGTAGAAGCCCGCGCTCAGGAAGCCGTAGATGCGCGCCTGAACCAGCGGCCCAGCACTCCGGTTCAAGCCGGGGCTCTTGCCCATCCAGAGCTGTTCGATCAAGACGCCATGCAGTGCAATGCTGAAAGTGGAGGCGGCGAAGATGGACACCGTCGTACAGCTCAACTGCTTCTCTGCCGCCTTCACAGCGTCGGATTGCGAGTTCACCATGCAGAGAAGCCCCATCATGGTCAGCACGAAGGAGATCATCACCAGGCAAAGCATCCACTCAGGCCCGTTGATGCCCTGCCCATGCTCGATCTCACTCAAGTGCTCCTCCTGCAAGCAAAGCAGTGGAAGCACTAGCACCAAACAGAACAAACCGAGCCACAGCAACAAGCAACCACAAAATAAAATCAATCATCCTCGGTATCCGCCCCAAACGGTTTAGGGTTAGGGTTTAGGGTTTAGGATTTAGGGCTTAGGGTATCCTCCCTAGGCCCCAGATGCGGGGGAAAACCTCCCAAAATCCCGAAACTCCGACCCAGAGAGCCCAGTACCCCTTAATTAAGGAGTATGGCTTAAATTAGATAGGGCTTCATATTATGATTTAAGCTCTATTCCTTAATTAAGTGGTATTGGGCTCTCTGGGGAACCCCGTAGCGTCTCCTGCTTCAGGAGCTCCTCCTGTCTCTTGGAGGCCTGCAGGCAGTGATCCCTAAAGCCCCCAACCGTAACCCCAAACCGACCCCAAAGCCCCCAAAGCCCTGCGAAGACCTATAATTTGCCTCAGGACCCGGAAACCCTGAAAGCTCCAATTGAACCAGAAGACCCTCTAAACCTCACACTCTGAAACCCTCTACCCTACACGTAGAGGCCTTGAGGCAGTGATGCAGGAAGTCTGGACAGCAGTTTCCGTAGTTCATGCACTGAGACGTGCACTGGCATGCGTTCGCCGGACAGAAGCCTCTGAAGGTCTTTGAAGGCTTGGGTTTATTGATTTTAATGGCGTTAGGCTGCTTCAGGGATTGCATAAGTCATAAGTGGTCATCAGAAGTCGATAAGGGGTTCTATAAGTTCTGTTTGACAAAGTTGATAAGAACTGCTTGAATGAGGCTTGTTATACAGGCATGTCAAGGTGTTCATAACATGATACCTGCTTCAAATTACTTGTCCCACTCCAAACAGCCATAAGCTAGTTTCTTTGGTCAGGACCTCAGGATCTCACGGTAATATCTCTACACAGCATGTGCCCCTAAACTCAAAACCCTGAACCCAAAACATCCCCTGCCGCCCTAGCCAACCAAACCCTATACCCAACAGCTCCAAACCTCCAGCCAAAGCCCTCAGCTCTGAATTCTGAATGAACCTTGACCCCAAAAATGTCCCTAAACCCTAAACCCTAAACCCCTAAACCCCTAAACCCTCATAGGCCCCACTGAGCATTCATCAGGGTATAGAAGGGCTTAGGGTCTGTAATGGTGTACAAGTGTTTAGGGTGTAGGGGTCCCCACTCAACAGATTTAGGGTTCTGGGCCGCATATCCCCCAAAACCTCCCGAATTGCAGTGACATGCTATAGCCTTTGGGTNGTCCCCACTCAACAGATTTAGGGTTCTGGGCCGCATATCCCCCAAAACCTCCCGAATTGCAGTGACATGCTATAGCCTTTGGGTCTCTGGTGCTCTACAGCGCTATCAAAACATTGGATATCTACGAACCCTAGGCTTGCAACTTTCAATCCCTGACTCACTCCAAACCTTAAACTTCTCAGCTCGAAGATCCCTTCACCCCCAAACGCTAAACCCCTAAACCTCAAATCCTCAAGCGTCTGATTCTGTCTGATTCGTAAACCCTGAACCCAGAGCCCAAAACCCCCTGTGGCAAACCTCAACCACAAGCCCAGAGCCCAAGAAGAAAAAGAAGGAAATTGACATCACACCTAAAAATCTAAACCCAAAACCAAAACCAAGCACCAAAAACCTAGAAACCCGAAACGAAAAGACCCTCAACGTCAAAAACTAATATGAAAAATGGACCAGGTATCCGAGTAGCGATGGCAGCCTCCGAAAGCCGCACAGCTGGCGTTCGCGCTTGGAAGGCCGAAGAGCCTCCAAAGGGGCCGGGTCTTAGGGTTTTTTTTTTTGAGCGCCTTTTTCCCCCTAGCAATCAAGGTCGGGCGAATTAGGGTTCAGGGTTTAAGGTCTTTTTCGGTGGCTTTCGGTGCTACTCTTTGGAGGGCTTGCTTCTTGCAGTTTGAGGGCGTTTAAAGCTTTGGGCCTGGATCTTATCGGAAAAAGAGCTTTTTGGCATTGGGGAAAACCCTAAACCGTAGTGTCGTAAAGTCGTAGAGTCTTTTGGGTTCTCGGATTGAGGGTTGAAGAATAGAGGCTTGAAGGTCTAAGCTTGGGTGCTTAGTGTTTTTTGGGTTTCCCTGGTTTAGGGTTTAGGGTTTAGGACCCCAAGCCCTAAACCGTGAACCCCAAGGGTGTGAAGTTCAGGAGCCTTTCGCAGCTCCCCTTCTCATCGGTCCGGATGCCGACTTCACTTGGTACTGCAAAGAAGGCCTTGCAAAACAGCGCTTGGAAAAAGAGCAGTTCTTCCCCCAAAGCAGCTTCATATTCTCAATGTGCACTTGAAATTAGAAAAACTTACACAGGTATGTGTGTGTATACATCTAGATCTACATGTACACCTAACACCTAACACCTACATCTGCATCTACGAAAACATGTAATACATACCATGCACGCCCAATCTAGATCAACCAGGATGCCACCGACGGAAGCACCAAAAAGGCGCCAAAGCCCAGAACAGTGCAGGCCGTGAGCGCTGAGAGTGCAGGCCGTTCTGACATCGGGTCGCCAGCGCTGGAGATAGCTGAACAGCTGAAGACCGAGGTTTCACACCTTTTCGATTGCCTGAAATTAAAGTGGGGTTGAGATTTTTTGGGCGGGGTTGGGGTTAAGGCTTGAGAGGTTTTCAGATGTAACGGCTTGAGCTGATTGGGGTGAGGTGGGGTTCAGGGCTATTTAGGTACAAGGTTTACGCATTTGCTGTTGCGGGATTTTCCTAAATCGTACTCCTTCAGGTTTTGGTGGGTTAAGGGCCATGCCAATCGCTCGGAGAGCAAACGCGCAACGACGGCACCGAGCAAAAAGAACGGCATCCTGCACGTCTGACAGCTCCGAGCCTGTGCGAGCAACGCGGAGTTAAACTTCAACAAGCGAAAAGCGAAAACCGGAGTCAGGAGCCACTGCTCTTCTGGCAAGGTGAATCACCACAACTTTCGGTAGATTATGCCAAACAAACTGAACTATGTTCTGTTTGCACACACATGGTACCAACTCCACGGATGCTCGAAAAAGGCTTCCATCATGAAGACAAGAACTAGCAGCACAATATCGGCAAACTTGTTCAAACACTTCTAGTGGGTAAAATGGCTTTGAACGGCCACTAGTGTGGCAAGCCCTATGTCCATTCCCATGATCACCTGTGAATCCGTACAGTTTGACTGTAATCTTTTTTTGCGTGAGATGGCCTCGGTAACAGCGGCTGCTGCACTCGGTCCAATGTAAGCAAGAAACAAACCCACAAGCAAAGCAGTGACACTTCGGCGCTCAGAAAGTCTCGCAACTACCTAAGCGCAAAAAGCCGCGAGCAGACTAAGTCTGCCAAATCTACCTGCAAAGCTGTACACGGAGGGGACTACAACCAATAAACTAGCCAGCGGCGGAAACCTAAAACTGCTTGGCACAAAGGAGGAGGTGCTCCGACCATCGTTGTAGTCCCGTCGGACAACGATCGACTTCTTCGACGCCGCTCCCCAAAGTCCACAGCCAAGTCCGAAGCTCCAATGTCACTAGCACAAGGAAGCGAAAAACACATTCACGAAAAGTTAGCGTGGGCTCCAGCCATCTAACAGAGCACGGAAGCTACCAAGAAGAAAAGTTATTTGGCGGAGACGGATGATATCCAGGGAGAGGTCAACACTCGGAAAGTAGAAGACAATCCCAGTCAAATCCACCCAGCGCAAAACACCTAGCGTTTTCTTCCTGCCACTCGCCCGCAGTGGCTTGGCTTCCAAGCACATAAACGGACATTTTTGTCTTCTTTCTTACTCACATTGGCGAGGCCTAAAGCACAGTTTGACTGTAATCCGTTCTAAGTATGTATGCTGGCATATTATTTCCATACGATAAGCCGTTAGTTAATTTATTTCTTTGTTTTCTTCATCATCACAAAGCTTCTAAAGTATATCGCATGGGAACGAACACGTCACAACTGGTTCTCATTTCCTGAGCAAGTCAAGCCATTCATCATGACCAACATCAGCAGTGGCACCCAGGCATCTACACAATCCTGAACTTCGAACATCGCGAACGTTTTGAACTGACGTTCACATTCCCAAACACTGGAAGAATTGAAAAGATTCTAACTGACAAACTCCGGTCCTACATGTACAGGATTCGACCGATGGCTCTCGGTACGTAGAGTGAAAGAATCCGCAATAAGATTGAAAATGGAACCAAAAATCGCAACAATACAAACATTCGATGTTCGAAACACAATGATGAATGATTAGTCTGAAATCGAGCAATGAGATGCTTTACATCACATCAAGAAAGTCACAATGGGATGCTTTACTCGTTTCCATGCGACGATTGTACGCTGAATGACACAGATGAGGTGAAAGTTCCAATGGTTGTCTAAATGACAATGGTGCTCTACTCTGGAGGGGAGCACTCAATGCTCAAGACACAATACGACCAAGCACTGCTTAACAGTGCATCAGAACCATCAACACTGCAAGCAGTGCCTTGAATAGACGGTAGTCTCCATGACCCTCCCGAACGTCTGTGCTTCGTGTAGAGCTACAGTGTAGAGCGAAGGGTAAAAGGTTGTAAACCAATCCTCAAATTGGCCAAACAAGAGCAAAAGTCCAACACAATGTGCAATCGATGCAATCGCTCACCTTGGTTACGGTAGGATCGAATGCTTGTAATTACTGGAAGCAACATGAGTAACCTAAATACTGAGTAACATCAAAGAAACACCAACCTCTTGATGCGTTAATGCCTCGAAAACAAGGTTCCGATCCGAAAAACCGAACCCAACAATCCAAAGAGCATGATCTTCAAGAAAGATTGTTCACATGAATGCGAACAAGCGTATCCAACCTTGTTTTTCAATCGACCTGTTCTCTCTTCCCATCTTTCCCCCGTTTTGAAACGAAGACACAAGCGGCACCCTCAACCTGCCTTAAATGCAAAACTCGAAAAAGCTTCCTCGGTAAAATCTGCCCAAACTCACCCAACCTTGCTGCGGAGGCGAGTCTGAGCGTGTGGAGGTGTTGTTGTTTTTGGCAAGAATGCTGAAAGAAAGAGCTTGGAAAGTGATCACACCTATGCTGGCCGTTTCGGCGGCCATGGCGCAGCGCAGAAGCTAGGCCGGAAACAGGGCTGTCACTGGACGTGAAGGCAATCACTCGACCATCCGAGTTGGACTCAATGCTATTGATCCACATTGGAGTACTTTTGTTTTGGCGTGTGCGGGCCTCGTCGACTGCATCCGCAGCACTCGGTCCCTAAAGAAAACTACCGAAACAACACAAACCAACAAAACAGCGGTGAAACCTGCGCAGCGCAGCCAAACAAAAAGGCAGACAATGGACTGCGGCCAGCAGACTTAGTCAGCAGAAGCCGTTCAGTCACTGCTACTCTTACTACGGTCGGGCTCAGCAGCTGACCAAGGGAAAGAAGGAGCCGTCGCTCCAACCAACCCAGGCGAAGGGTGGAGTCCAAATCCAAGGCTCCGGCCGCCGTTCTAGTCCCGTCGGAAAACGATCGGCCCCCGTCGACCTGTTCCTTCGCAGCTGCGCACACCAAAGTCCGCAAGTCCATGGCGCCGTGTGAAGCCAACCCACAGTAAGTGAGAAGCTACACGGACAAGCAGAGACAATGGAGAAAGCTGGTTGCAGGATGAAGGAAGATGGGCGTAAGTCCAGGAGCATGGACTCATCATGGTGGCGCGGCCAAGGCTCCAGCCACTCCGGAGCCGTCTGCCGATCACTGGTAGAGGCCCGCCCCCGGGGCAACTTCAGGCCACTGGTTTAACAGGTCACGGAAGGATTGGTCGGGGTCTTCCATGGAGGCGTCATCCATGAGGTAAAGCCAGCGAAATGCACCTTCCCTGTAGAGCTGTTTCAACTTGTGCCTTGAGCACCAGACTCGCGGAAGCGTGGAGGGTGGAGATCAGGCAACAACTCCGGGGTGAGGAAGGCGTATTCCAACCCTTGCCCTGGGCCCCGGATGCCAGAAACTGCTCGTGCTCAGCCTGCCACTCCTCAGCAAACTTGGTGCCGAGCCGAAACCAAACGCGCAGCTGCCGTACTTCGAGTCTGTGTCATCACGGGCTGCCAGGTTGGCTCACCGATTTTAAGCACAAGCCCTGCTTTTGCTTAGTGCCTCTTCCGGGCCCGCCGGCCAAAAGCGGCACAGCCAGCCCCGAGAAGGCCCGCGCGAGGCCAAAAAGGCTTTGCCGGGCCGCTTTGCAACGGACTGTGGCGAGCGGACGATTTCGGCGGGTCCGTCCCCTATGTTTGGTGTGTGGGGCGTTCAATGTTTCTTGGCGGCGAGCCTGTGGTCGCGCTTTGCTCCGTGATCCCGTTTTGGTAACTCCGAGGATGGAGCCTTGGACTGATGGGGCGCCCCTAATTTTAAAATCAGAACTCCAACCACCCGTGAGCTCCGAGGATGGAGCCTTGGTGCCCCTGATTTTAAAAATCAGAACTCCAACCACCCCTGAACTCCGAGGATGGAGCCTTGGATGGGGCGCCCCTGATTTCAAAATCAGAACTCCAACCACCCCTGAACTCCGAGGATGGAGTCTTGGACTGATGGGGCGCCCCTGATTTTAAAATCAGAACTCTTTTCACCCCTGAACTCCGAGGATGGAGCCTTGGACTGATGGGGCGCCCCTGATTTTAAAATCAGAACTCTTATCAACCCTGAACTCCGAGGATGGAGCCTTAAACTGATGGAGCGCCCCTGATTTTAAAATCAGAACTCTTACCACCCTGAACTCCGAGGATGGAGCCTTGGACTGATGGGGCGCTCCTGCTTTTGAATCAGAACTCGAGCAACCCCTGAACTCAGTCGATGGCCTTGGACTGATGGGGCGCCCTTGATTTTAAAATCAGAACTCATACTCGGCTTCAATCTTTTCCTTGCAGACTTGAGCCAAATGAGCCACTTGAGCCAATGTCAATCATGACAGCGATCTGTACGGTGACCCGACAATGCCACCTATGACAGAATGTTTTCTAACACGGTCCCTTGACAATGCATGAAATGCAATTGTCACATCATGTGTCATAGCCAATTCTGAATGTGCAGACAAATAGAATCAATGCACAGCGTACAAAGAAACTACCNACGGTCCCTTGACAATGCATGAAATGCAATTGTCACATCATGTGTCATAGCCAATTCTGAATGTGCAGACAAATAGAATCAATGCACAGCGTACAAAGAAACTACCAATTGAAAATCGCGGGACGCGGCAATAGACGGCTATACAACACCAATGACCTTGCAATCTGTTGCCGGTGTTACCATGGCAATTCCTTCAACTCTCATAGAGCCAATGAAGAGTTGACTGTACAATCGCTCACAGCAACCAGATGTTGCAGAAAATAATGTGAATGCAATGACACGGGTCTGAAAAGGCCAATTCAATTCACGATAAGAATCGCCCTGAGAACTGACAACCCCAAACCAAAAGATGTCAATGCGCGAAGCACACGGGAATCGCGAGCTGTCCTTGTAGCCTGCACTGGCTTATGCATCAATGCGCATACTGTCTTGGTCATCCCAATGGGACCAATTCCGTGCGTCAGACTCAATGGAACCAACTGCCAATGGTGGGGCGGCCATTTGGCTGATTCTGACACTCATGCCTGGCGGAATCACAATGGCACTTTCGCGACGAGAATCAATGGCAATCTGACTGCCTTGAGGTGCCTCATCAATGCGATCACGATCATATGCCTGTCATCTTGCAAGCAATCCCACGGGGCAATACCACATGCCTAGCAATGGCCCATCGGCCATTTGCATTTCCAGGGTTGGACAATTGCTGGGCGCGTTCCAGCAATGTCCCAATCTNATCTTGCAAGCAATCCCACGGGGCAATACCACATGCCTAGCAATGGCCCATCGGCCATTTGCATTTCCAGGGTTGGACAATTGCTGGGCGCGTTCCAGCAATGTCCCAATCTTCAGTGGCACCTTCCAGGCAATGGTCTGATCTCGCATCGGCAATGGGAACTCTGGGAATGTCTCTGTGCCATGGTCAATGCCGTACTGAGTCAATTCTTCATCTGTGCGAAATGCTGAACTGGCTGTTGACCAATGGATCCAGCCCTCGTTGCGCCAATTGTAGTATCCCGACAGTGGGGCCTGTTTCGCAATCGGCCGGAACCAGGCATTCGGCATGGGTTCTGCAATGAACGACAATGCGTCGTTCCAATACGACTCCATGTGGCCTTGTGCCATCCAATGGATCAATTTCGTGATCGATCCTTGCAGTGACATGAAGCAATTGAGCTGCTTCATCGGAAAGTGGTTCAATACATTCGCGGCAATGTCCTGGTAGGTCCTCGCCTGAATCCAGGAATCCACAATGGCATTTGGCAATGCAATCACAANTCATCGGAAAGTGGTTCAATACATTCGCGGCAATGTCCTGGTAGGTCCTCGCCTGAATCCAGGAATCCACAATGGCATTTGGCAATGCAATCACAAAGAACAATGGGAGACAGCCATTTGCTGCCAATTCCGGGCTCAGTAGACGTGTAGCCCAATCTCCATTCGGAAAGTTGAATATCAATGCATCTTTCAGCTTCTCACGAACCAATGAGTACACTGGGTACTCAATGCCATCTGCAGAAATCGGCAATAACGAATCCATCAAGCCGAAAGTGGGTAATGGCAATGATTCATTTGCTGTTGTACCACGAAGCAATCTCGTCAATCTCAATGCGATCTCTTGAAGGTTCAATGTGAATGCGTTCGGGCCTAGACAATCCCGATCCTCACGGTCAATGGTCGGATGNACGAAGCAATCTCGTCAATCTCAATGCGATCTCTTGAAGGTTCAATGTGAATGCGTTCGGGCCTAGACAATCCCGATCCTCACGGTCAATGGTCGGATGTCGACCGTAAGCAGGAGCAATTGTGCAATGCTGAGCAGGAATGGGAATCGCAATGATCCTGCGACCAATCTCTGCAGCCCAGACTGTAATGCTCTGCAATGATCTCTCAATAGACCAAAACCATCGTGCAATCAAGGTCAATCGGCCTTCAGTTGCATTGGCAATGGGACCCAATAGATGTGACTGATGGTCAATCCAACCAACTGTTGGAAAGATCAACTTGCCTGCCAATGTTGGCAATTTGTCTTTGAAAATCCGCCTCTCCTCAATTCCGGTTGCACTCTCATCAGGTTCATTCATGGCGCCAATCTGTCGGCTTGCTTCAATCTGATCAGCCATGAATTCTCCAAACACTGCCAATGTTTCCAGAGCCGATGTTCCGGGAAGCTCCCAGTCACTCGGAGTGAGGGAGAGGACAACGCCCTCATGTATCTCAATCATCCTCTCAACATCTCTCTTTCCCCATGGATCATGTGCAAACAATGTCTCCGGGGTTGGATCAATGAGCGTGCCGTTGCTCAATGTAATGTATCGCCTAGCTTGCTCCAATGTCCGTTCCGGACTGGAATTGACAATGTTGTTGCCAGAATGTCCGCAAACAATGCCACGTCGACCAATCTGAGGTGGGTTGAAGAGCAATGCTGTACACTCAGCCATCTCAATGGCCTCCTGTTCCAATCTCGACTGGTAGGCACACCAATACAGATGTTCCTCAATGGAAACGACCATGGACAATGGCGCTAAGATCTACAATCTGGATTGCAGGAGAGAGGACATTCAACGCAATTGAAATCAGACTGTCAAGCTTCAATGCATGGACTCAAGGCTCACTCAATTCTGTACAATTTGCCGAAGGTTTGGTTTGCAATGCGAAGAAACGGGCGAACACGAGCACCGAACAATGCATGAAACGAATGACGGAAAATCAAGGAAAACACCGACAATTTTGCGAAAAATGAAATGCAATTTCAAACGGCGAAGAAAATATGCGAAGATGCAATCAGACATGTACTGTCGCAATCACTTGCAATCTCTCATGTACTGCAATGCTGCACAAGCACAAGACTGACATGTTGCTGCAATCACTGCAATCGCTCTTTCTCTCTCTCTCTCTCTCTCTCTCTCTCTCTCTCTTTCTTTCATGCATCACATCACGTCACGTCACGGTCCCTCAAACGAAACCGAGGCAATGAAGCTAAGGTCCACACTGTGAGACAATGTTTCTGGTTTTAAGGGGCGGACGCGGGTGGGTGAAACAATGCTGAATCACAATCGGAAAAGGTTCCGGACTAACCCAAGCTTGCCAATTATGTTGCGCAGAATCTCAGTAGAGTTGTACTTCGTGAATAAAACAGCGGGGTTCGCAGAAGTGTGAATCCTGCGCAATTGAAGCATTCCAGCAGAAATCAAACTCTGCATGTCAAAATAGCGCAATTCAACATGCTTGGTCCGTTTGCCGGCACCAAAGCGAGTCGCCATGCTCTTTCCAGCAGTAGAATCAGTGTACGTAACAATGTTCACTTTACAGGCGAACTCAGCTTCCAATATGATGTTTTTCAAAAATGCTTCATCGATGCCTTGACCAATAGCATGCAGTTCAGCTTCACCACTCGACAATGCAACAGTCGCTTGAATGCGAATCACAGAGCAATCTAACACTTGCACAAGACAGTGCTGCACTCGAGTCTTATGACATCCTGCCCAATCACTGTCAACGTAACATGTCACATCGACAGTGCAACGCCAATCACCTAGCATCTGAGTAGGACGCAATCCAAGAACTGTAGCATGCGTTCCAGAAACGTAACGCAACAAGTGCTTCAATCTGAATCTCTTGAGACAGTCCCTTGACGTCACGAAGAGGACTGCAAATGGACAAAAACGAATGCTATGCATGGCAATTTGCCTGCGGTAGTGCGATACTTGGTATGTTCCGTCTTATCCAATGCTTGATTCGAATCCTCAAGATGCTTCAATGACAGTACCCGTGGCACTAACTCAATTGCTGTCCTTCATGCTGTCCAATGCAAGAAGCTCGTCCACACAAGTTTGTGGCATGAAAAGATTCTGAAAAGATCAATGCTCTCGCCGCAATTGCGACAAGGAAACTGGCTTTCAGTACCAGCATCCAAGTTAGCAGGAGTAACAACACAGATGACCAATAACTTCACAACAGACTCATAATGTTCCTGCCTGCTTCAATCCGTACATGGCTTTGTTCAAGCTAAAGACATGGTGCGTCAGATCCACTCAGTGAGAAGCAACAAAAACTTTTCAACTCCAGCTGTTGGAAGGCAACAAAGCCGCCTACTGCACGTTGAGTACACAGCTGAGACCGCTGCTGTCTTCACCGACTGACTCAAAGGGTTGGCAGGGACACCATCGCCGAGAGGACACCACTGTGATCGACGAAGTGGACTAAGTAGACGACCTTCTGGCCGTCGATTATGTTTTTCCCAAGAATCTGACTGCAACCACGGCGTACAACTCGGTGGATATATATGTATGGGGGCACTTATGGTAACCTTTTCAAAAACGCACAATAATGTCACTACAGCCGATTTTGCAGCATGGTCACTACAATGTCACTACGGAGTTTGTTTCGCACGTTTTCTGTCACAAAACGGCTTTTTCACAATTCAATAATGATTCAATAATGACTTAACATTGACTCAATAATGCAACAATAATGAAGCAACAATGCTACAAAGATGACTGAAGACTCGACAAAGACTCCACAAAGACTGCAGTCTTCACCATAAAAGACTTCCCAAAGACTGAGTCTCTGTCCGAGTCTCTACATGGTCACTACGCGGTAACTACGCAGTAACTACGCGGTCACTACGCGGTCACTACGCGGTAACTACGCGGTAACTACGCAGTCACTACGCGGTAACTACGCGGTAACTACGCGGCAACTACGCGGTCACTACGTGGTCACTACGAGGTCACTACGCGGTCACTACGCGGTCACTACGCAGTCACTACGCGGTCACTACGCGGTCACTACGCAGTCACTACGAGGTCACTACGCTTCCACAATCAGCAAGACCCTATAGCACTTGTTTAAGCGCAAACTCTTCAAAGGCTCGCGTAGCCTGAGTGCCACGCCTGCCAAGCCGAGCAAGCAAAAGCTTCTTACAGAAACAAGAAGCTAGGGCAAATATCATCAGGCAGGTCTACGAAAATCCGAGAACCGGCTTCGGCAATCAAGCTGAAACCCTCAAACAAGCTCGATGGCAAGATTCGCCGCATCTACGCGGTCTTTAGACGCATTGTAGAGCTGTACCTCACCGTAGAGCTGCTACGAGGTCTCGACACACATTCTAGATTGCACGCGGCACGACGCGCTCACGACGCCTTTTTGCGGTCACGACGCGGTCACGACGGCACGGTCACGATGCGGTGGCGACGCAGTCACAGCGCTTTTGTGGCCACAACGCGATCACGCGAGGCAGCCGCGANAGAGCCCGTAGAGCCAGCTGCGAGCACGGATTCTCCGATTTCATTCACGAAGAATCAGCCAGACAAATCATGCTAACAAGTAGGACTCAAAGTTGAAGAACGGCAGGGCTGGACAACACTTGCACAAAAAAAACTGTCATGCTTGAAGCGTTCCACATCATGCTGGCAGGTGAGTACTGGCTGAGCAAAGCAATGCACCCGAGATTTCTTCAAATGGATTGATCGCGTCTGTGCACTTCAGCACAACTACCAACGCCTCTGTGAAACTGTTTTTTGACCAGTGCTGGCATCTGTCGCTGGTCCTGTACCCGTTGCATGCTCCGCTTGACNATTGATCGCGTCTGTGCACTTCAGCACAACTACCAACGCCTCTGTGAAACTGTTTTTTGACCAGTGCTGGCATCTGTCGCTGGTCCTGTACCCGTTGCATGCTCCGCTTGACTTGAAAATTTGAACGCCGTAGCCTGCTCAAGGAATGTGAGCGTTGAACTGCTGACTGCTCATCTTGGAAGTCAAGCAAAGCCAGCAGCGCAAAACGCGTCAGTGACTGCTGTTGCTACCTCAGCCGANAGCCTGCTCAAGGAATGTGAGCGTTGAACTGCTGACTGCTCATCTTGGAAGTCAAGCAAAGCCAGCAGCGCAAAACGCGTCAGTGACTGCTGTTGCTACCTCAGCCGAGAAGCTCACACGATACAGAACGACGCAAGTTTGCAGCGCTCAAACTCCAGCAGCGCTGAGGCACACGCACACAACTTAAGCATCGTCCGCTGATGGCAGCACGAATCCGTAGCAATCTGCCCTGCGAGCGGGGCAAGGGCAAAACCCCCAAGCTGAAAAGGCATCGAAACCAAGTGCTGGGCTCAGTTGTGCCGCGCAGACTTGCTGACATCGCTTCTTCCTTCACCCAGTTCCNTCTGCCCTGCGAGCGGGGCAAGGGCAAAACCCCCAAGCTGAAAAGGCATCGAAACCAAGTGCTGGGCTCAGTTGTGCCGCGCAGACTTGCTGACATCGCTTCTTCCTTCACCCAGTTCCCATCCTGCCAAGTCACGCTGAGCCGCGGCACAGGGAGGCCTAGGTCCTAGGTGGCAGAGCGCATTTGACGTGAAATGCTCTCCTGCTGGCTGTAGATGTCGATTTCATCTGCATCGCACTTCACTCGGTTTGGCTTCTGGGTCTTGATAGCCTCAAGCAAGGCTCAGCAACGGCTCAGAGCTCCGCCTTGTTCTTTATTCCCTGAAGCAACCAGAAGTGAACTCAGATACCATGTGCGCTCAATGACAAGGGCGAAGGCAACCCGTTTCTGAGCGCATGGCTTCCTTCAGGTCATNCCTGAAGCAACCAGAAGTGAACTCAGATACCATGTGCGCTCAATGACAAGGGCGAAGGCAACCCGTTTCTGAGCGCATGGCTTCCTTCAGGTCATCCACCTGACATCGCTCACCAAAAGTGTGGAGAACCACTCATAAACTCATAACACAGAACCGCACTCAGAAACTCGCGAAGACAGCTGCAGAACCCTTCAGAAAGTGGCGCAGCTGAGATCGCCGCATTTGCAATGGCCCCTTTGNCCGGCGACCTCAATCGCAGACCCGTCCTCGCAGAGCAAACGCGCTACAATCCAGTTCATGCCAATTGCATCCATTCAACCTATGCCCGGCGAAGCTGAGACATGCTGGACACAAGAAGTACAACAAACCCTGCAAATCTTAGATGCCGTGTTGGGACTGGGCAGTTACAAGAGACCATCATGGATACCCAACACGTCGACAGAAGCACTTGCACATGAACATGAAGGCTTCATCGAAGTCGTAGTCCTTGCGAAGTTGACGGGCCCAAATGACTTTCGGTTGCGCTGGGGCGGCACTGCCTCGCAGGTGATGTGCAATCTCATTCTCTCACAATCAAACTCCACAGAAGCCAGTGCACTAAAGAAGTAAAATAAGGAAAGCATGTATCTACCTGTCCTCCATTCTTCACATGTGCAGAATGCAACATGCACGAATGCTCTCCTGAACATGCAGGCCTCNCCTCCATTCTTCACATGTGCAGAATGCAACATGCACGAATGCTCTCCTGAACATGCAGGCCTCAGTTTCGGGTGTGTTTGTGTGCGCACTCAGGGAATTTACCAAAACATCACAAGCTGCCATCTTGGAACCAACCGGCGAGTACCTCACACATTAACTCTGAAACTGATACAAACTGCTCCACCAGAAATCTCTCTTCTCACGTGCCTTGCGCATGCGGCTTCTGGAAGTTGTAGAAGCGGCTCAAGAAGGGTATNCAAACTGCTCCACCAGAAATCTCTCTTCTCACGTGCCTTGCGCATGCGGCTTCTGGAAGTTGTAGAAGCGGCTCAAGAAGGGTATGTCGTCGACCGTTCTGTCACGTGACTTCTGGGCCCATTCCTTCACAATCTCAAAGTCAGACTCGCCGAGGAACTCCTCAACATGCTTCGGATGCGGGATCACCAGTTGCAACTCCTGTCGCACTTGAAGCGTTTCCCCTTTGCCTTGGGTTGTACCTTTGTTGTGACGTTGTGCCATTCTCCATTCTGATTTCGCTTTTGCCAGCTCCCTTTGCTTTTGGGACGGTACAACAGCCCACCGGACCCTCCATCCACGAGCTCTTCCTCTTGATAAATACCGCTTCCAAGCACCAAGGGCCTTGCCTCTCCAACACAGTGACTGAGCGACTTATTCAGCTTGAGTGCAACAAGCACCCATAGCACCGATCCCTGCTGAATGCACTTTCCCACTTCCTGGCAAACATCAGCGAATGAGACTCCAGTCGACACTCCGCTTTTGTCTTGCACCTCNCAGCTTGAGTGCAACAAGCACCCATAGCACCGATCCCTGCTGAATGCACTTTCCCACTTCCTGGCAAACATCAGCGAATGAGACTCCAGTCGACACTCCGCTTTTGTCTTGCACCTCTATTGTAAGCGTGGGGTGTTTGATAAAGAGGTCGGCACTGCTGGACTTGGGTCCGGGTCTGTACAGCCGTCCGCTATCCAAACTCTGCATGGCCGCTGCAAGGTCCTCGGGACGCAGTAGTCGCTGGTCGAGCGGGGAGGTGTCCTTTTGAAGCGGCTGTGCGCTGGCGGTGACCTTAGGAAAGCTGCTGAGTGGACATCCTTGATCAAGCTTTGCCTCAAGTTGCTCAGCTCTGGTTCCTTGCAGCAGAGGTTTCATCACGTCGCCCCAGCTGAGAAGGGACCCTTGTGGGTGCAGGCAAGCTTGCACAACAATACGTTGTGCGACCATGTGCTCCAAAAGGTCCTCAGCTTTGGCTCTTGTACCCTCATCACCCAGAAACAGCTGCACACGACAATCTGAAGCGTATCGTTTCCGCACAAATTTGTCAACCATCTTCATGTGAGAGATGTAGAAGGCATCTGACATGCCCTTGATCGGTTGCTCAGGTTTGCTGATATAGACGTTCAGCCTGCCCAGCAAGCGGTCCAGAACGTGCTCGGCAGAGCCCACTGGCAGGATCGTCTCACGCTGGCACGGCACGCGAAGCTGTGCCAACAAGATTAGATACAGCCATGTCTGTTGCCACGCAGCCTCATCCTCCTTAGCCAGAAACACCTCACCTGCTACTGCCTGTTCTTCCTTCAGGATCTCAAAAACCGCTTCCATGGCCTGCTCTGCGTTATCAAATGCTTTGCCTTCGTTGAGTAAATGGTGTAGCANCCGCTTCCATGGCCTGCTCTGCGTTATCAAATGCTTTGCCTTCGTTGAGTAAATGGTGTAGCACGCGCAAGCTGTAGACCATGAGACGCGGACTGCCTCCTGTCCATTGTTGCAGTGCCACTGACAGCTCCTGGATCTCTGCGACAGAAGGGCACAGCAACTTCGTGTCGGCTGATGTTACTGCGTTGACGATGGACTGAATGTGCTCCTCCTGACAGACATTACGCAAGGTTAACTGCTCCGAAAAGCAAAAACAAAACGGGATTGACGTTGTTTTCAGACAATCAAGAAGAAAACTGTACGACTGAGACGGCTCCGAAAATGTACAAATCACCTAAGCACTGGCATCAGCTCCTTTAGCAAATCCAAGATAATCCATTTCGTTCCAACGGGAGAACCAGATCCACCAACTGCATTCAGTGGGACAGACTTGCCGCTCAAATAGAAGTAGATGCGTGGCATGTCACCTTGGTGCTGCAGCATAAGCTCCCAAACTTGCCGCACCGCCTCCCGCAATTCCTTGACATTGTNGAAGTAGATGCGTGGCATGTCACCTTGGTGCTGCAGCATAAGCTCCCAAACTTGCCGCACCGCCTCCCGCAATTCCTTGACATTGTCTTGAAGGTCGCCGATCTCGTCGAAATGGACAAAAAGGGGTTTCTCACCAGTTTCAACAGCTAGTCTGAAGATGTATTGTGCAATGTCAAGTGCTCCTGTTGACGATAGTCCTTTANATGGACAAAAAGGGGTTTCTCACCAGTTTCAACAGCTAGTCTGAAGATGTATTGTGCAATGTCAAGTGCTCCTGTTGACGATAGTCCTTTAAACTGGTTATAATCAAGCTTTTTCGCGACGTCATGCATTGTTTTGCAGCCGTTCAGGTCGTAGTGCTTTGATGCGGCGCTCTGTGCCTGCCTCAATTCGTCCCTCCAATCGTCCNTGCAGCCGTTCAGGTCGTAGTGCTTTGATGCGGCGCTCTGTGCCTGCCTCAATTCGTCCCTCCAATCGTCCCCAGTCAACTTCGCTTGAATGAAGTTGTTGGTTTCCTGGTCCTTCAGCGTGATAAAGTTGTCCCCAAAGGTGGTTTTTCCACTGCCAAACATCTGCGCAGCTACAGCCACGCTGCATGGCCGCCAATCACGAATGCTCACTTTCTTGCGCCGACAATCAAGTAATTTGNCAAACATCTGCGCAGCTACAGCCACGCTGCATGGCCGCCAATCACGAATGCTCACTTTCTTGCGCCGACAATCAAGTAATTTGAGAATAACAGCCGCGTTCACATGGAAAAGGTCGAAGCTCTCGCTGTGTCTGTTCACAAATGGGACCTTGTCGTGAGGAAGAACTCCGCTGTAATTGCCAGAACCCAGGACTTTGGACTTCCAATCGTCGTCGGGGGTCAGACGTTGACGCTTCTCAGGGCGCTTTTCGGCCATGTGCCAAGTCTAACTCGGGCTGATTGCTTTTACCCATTGCTCAGATGCCCTTGCAACTGCACGTTGCCGAGAACTAAGCTGTTGTAGCGGCTGAAGCTCTGCACTACTAATATTGGTGCCGATGGGTCAACAACTATCTAAGCTCCGACTCATCTGAATCTCAGATACAATAGAAGCTCTATGCAAGTTTTGGACTCGAGGACCGGTATGTTGGAACCGACGTTGGCCCAAAATGCTTCGACACGCCATCACAAACTATAATGCAAAATGTGGTTGCGTAATGATTCTGATNTTTTGGACTCGAGGACCGGTATGTTGGAACCGACGTTGGCCCAAAATGCTTCGACACGCCATCACAAACTATAATGCAAAATGTGGTTGCGTAATGATTCTGATTGGCACATAGAAACAGAGGATGCTCCGACACGCCGAACTGAAAGAAGAACAAACACAATCTTGGTTCTGAGCGATTTAAGCCAAGTCTAACGCGAGCAAAACGAAGCTTGTCGGTTGCATGTGTTTTCCGCTCAAAAGCACAAAGGCNCACGCCGAACTGAAAGAAGAACAAACACAATCTTGGTTCTGAGCGATTTAAGCCAAGTCTAACGCGAGCAAAACGAAGCTTGTCGGTTGCATGTGTTTTCCGCTCAAAAGCACAAAGGCACCCAGCAACCAAACTCGATGCTGCACGTGGAGCATCAGCTTCAAAATGCACAACATGTTCCACTCTGCAAGAACATCAAACCAATAGCCATCCAAAACTAACGAAGCACAACGTCGCTGTGCTATCCACCATCCGTGACTGCAAAAACCGCGCGGACTCCCGAGACAGACAGAGAGAGAGAGAGAGAGACAGAGACAGAGAGAGAGAGAGAGAGACAGAGGCGAGAGGAGAGGAGAGGAGAGGAGAGAGAGAGAGAGAACAGAAAAAGGGGAGAACAACTTAGAAGATGCAAACACAGAAAAACAGTGTGTTCCACGAAAAGGTGGTGAAAGCCACAGGGCCTGCAACGGTTGCCAGCGCCGATCAATAGCTGTTTCACCAATGCAACGGTATACGACGAGACAATTTGAGAGTGGAAAATGAAAGCGCGCTTGAGTTGCTTTGCGAAGCCGGTCTTTATTTGGGACAACCAGCAGAGAGTTCTTGCATCCTGCTGGTGTGAATGACATGCTGACGACGACGGTGACAGAACGACACAGACCATCATGCGAATCATTACGCTCTTGACTCCTTGAGCTTCCCCATGATGTCAGAGTCCAGGCGGACTGCACCGTACTGACGGAGGGGGCGGTGCAGCAGGGGGCAACACACAGAAAGCAACGATGTTGCAAGAAACATGTACTCCAGCATGATGCCGAGCATGTTTTGGAATGCTCNACACACAGAAAGCAACGATGTTGCAAGAAACATGTACTCCAGCATGATGCCGAGCATGTTTTGGAATGCTCCAAGTCCAACAGCGATTGGTTCAAGCGCATCCGCGAGGGAGACGGGCTGTAGAGTGGCAGTAGCGAATCGGCACGGCAGCAGCGAAGCAGCGAGGCGGCGCGATGCAGAGCTGGCAGCACGTAGCAGAGTGACACGGAGCGGAGCAACGCGGCAGTGTAGCGGAGCAAAGCGGTGGGGGGGAGTTGTGCTGAGCGGCGCGGCGACGCGGCCGCAGCGGAGCGAGCGGTGCGGCAGCAGTAGCGAAGCCGTATGGCGGAAACAAAGGGGAGCACTTTGATGGAAAATTCTTGCGCTTGGCACCTGGCAAGCTGGGATGAAAGACGTGGAAAACTGTCTTCCAGTGCCTCTGTGGACAGAAAGAGGTTTTCAAAGGCCTCGTGAAAATCACAAGCCTCGTGCCAAGCGGGGTACAGCACACTTGCACTGTTTTTTGCCGGTATGCCAATTCCTGCAAAGCTGTCAGTGGGGTGCAAGGTGATGGTATCGGTTGCTAGAGACTGGCTACGACGTCTCAACACGAAGTTCGATGCTCCAAGGCATTCGCGCACCTGATAGGCTCGATTTCCTGACAATCTCTGTTTGTCTTCGGTGTTTACCCGTTGTCGACCACCTGGCCCTCGACGTCGCCGCGCGACAGATCCGTTGGAGACGTTAGCCAGGCCATCGCCACGGCACTCACGGCCGTGCCGAACCTTCATCCAACAAAGCGCCGTGGACGCCGTGCTGGCGCTGTGCAACGTGGCATCTGAAACCTCCTGCTGGGCACCAACAACGCGGCGCCGACGAGGGCCTAGACCCAACAATCAGAACGGCGTGGCCGAGCTAGTGGCGCTGGATGGCCATCATCGGGAGGAGCAACGGAAGGTGATCTTCGGCAACGGCTTTGTGATTTGAGCGACCTGGCCTTAAAGAAGAACGTCCAGGCCATCCTGGCGGAGGAGCTCCAGCGGATCTTCGACGCCGTGGAGCCGCAGATCTTCGACCGCATCGGGGCGGGCAAGAAGCAGATCGGCTTCATTGCCAAGGACGTGCAGGCCAGCGGGAAGCTGGGCGAGAAGATGTGCAAGACCAAGAATTTGGACGGAAGCTGATGGCCCTCGAATTCAGAAGCTCTCCGTCGGACGTCGTGAAGAAGCTCCAGAAGCGGGTGGAGTCGTGATGCTGCATCATGAATTCACATGCCTCAAAAAGAAGACGCAGTGAGTTTTGCATGCAAGGCTGTCATGAACCGAGCATTCACTGGGCCATCGGTCCGCATGCTTATGAGAATTAGAGCACTCTTGGCTTCTTCTGACATGGTGGCGTCTTTGCGTCGCTCTAACAATTTTGCAGTCTCGCGTAGTGACCGCAGTGACCGCGTAGTGACCGCGTAGTAACCGCGTAGTGACCGCGTCGTGAGCGTAGTGACCGCGTAGTGACCGTAGAAACCGCGTAGTGACCGTAGAAACCACGTAGTGACCATGTAAAGACGACCCAGTCTTTGCATTTTTAATTCAATGTTGAGTTATTATTGAAGTATCATTGAGTCATTATTGAATCATTATTGAGTTACCATTGAATTGTTTCAAGGCTGATTCGACTGCTTTGTAGTGACGTTGCAGTAGTGACTCCGCAGTGACCATGCGGTAAAAGCGGCTGTAGTGACATTATTTTGCGTTTTCGAAAAGGTTACCATAAGTGCCTCCATACATATACATTAAGCCCCCTTTGTCAAAGGGGGGTAGGTCCAACACTCGAGTCCTTCTCCGACAACGAGAAGACAACTAAGCTTCGTGCTGGAAGCTGAGAGGCCGGATGCTTATTGAGAACATTCTCAAGGTGGTTCGGTGTTGTCCGTCCGTAGGTGAACACGAAATTGAATCCAGCCGACATCTTGACGAAGTATTCGCCCACTGAGGTTGCGAAACTTGACCTTAGAGTCATTGTCTTGACCGCTTTTGTCTTGACCGCTTAGGTGAGATTAGGATTGTGCCAGCGCCGGCTGCTGAAATTACCAAACGACAGAAAAGAGAAAGAAGTGTGAGAGAATTGAGAGTTTTGATCAATTGTAAGTGCCAACAGGGCAGTCACAATCAAATTGTCAAAATTATTGTGGATAAACACCGGCTTTGGAGCCGACTTCGCACGAGATTGGCTCGGCCAAACATTGCTGTCAGAACGGCAAGAATTGGCATTCTGAACATTGTACATACATGTTTCTCGCAAACTCGATTGAATGCATCTCGTGATTGAGTTCTGTGATGACGCTTCCGCTTGTGATTGCTTTGCTCTGGCATTGCCTTTGGCATTTCTGCGCACATTGCCTTCTAAGCGCTTCGAACATTTTGCCATTGCGCCATGTCTTTCGAGCCCACATTTACTGATGCTAAACGTCATTGCGGTGTGGCAACGGATGCCGCGATTGAGTCGAGACGACGATTTGACGCCCATTTTTGAGCTGGAATTGCTTGTGACAGCCGTGGCCGGATTCATTGAGAGTGCCACGAATCTTGGGCCATGGATCAGGCACCCGAGGCGGCCGATACAGCCACAACGGGGAGATCAAACAAACTAAACACCGTAAGGCGTCGACGACGTGATTTTTGTTCACGTTCTCGATGGCCTCCAACAGGTTGGAACCGNAAACACCGTAAGGCGTCGACGACGTGATTTTTGTTCACGTTCTCGATGGCCTCCAACAGGTTGGAACCGTCAGCAAATTAACTAGCTAACATGACGTGTCATTCTTAATCTTAAAACTTGGAAACACGTAAATCTTTGAAACACGTAAATACCCATCACATGTAAGAAGCTGTTCACCGTTGTTCACGGTTTTGTACCTTCGGTTAGATGTGATGAAACCGTATAAGACCTTATACACCGTAAAAACAACAT
>BGNK01004255.1:1571-57250 GCA_003297005.1 Symbiodinium sp. clade A Y106
TCTATATTAGAAAACTTATTTACTAAACATCATTTAGTAAATAAGTTTTGTAAAATTCTATTAGGGGAACATTTCCCAGTTCAGGGTTATAGACTTTAGGGAGGTTTTTGGATTAGGTGAGGTGTTTGGCTTTGGGAGGTTTTAGGCTTCATCATTTCCCAGTTCAAGGTTAGGATATTGGTTATATTATGGGTTTAGGTTGATTGTTATGATTTTGATTGTGGTATAGGGTGTTGTTATGATTTAGGTTGAACTTGATGGTGGGGTTTNATATTATGGGTTTAGGTTGATTGTTATGATTTTGATTGTGGTATAGGGTGTTGTTATGATTTAGGTTGAACTTGATGGTGGGGTTTGCTATGAACTGGGGGATGACTGCTTCTTGCTCTTTCGCCCAAGTGCAGAAGCAGCCCAACGCAACAAAACGCCTTTAAGGTTTTGGATTTGAGGGTTTAGGGTTCCAGGCTTCGTGAAAGGCTTCTAGATTTAGTTTGCAGGGTTCTACGGATCAGCTTAGGGTTTATACTACACAGCCAAAACCGTCTTCGAATCATTATCAAGGCCCCTTACACCGAAAACCCAATCAACCCTTTTTTGAATCCCTTATGGATCCCTTTTCATGAAGGAGGCATTAAAGGAAACAAGTTCTGATTACCAAGGCCATTGTAGTAAGCAAACCCCCCAAGCCCGGGAAAATCCTGAAGAGGATCAGGCCCCGAAGTAGAGAACTCAATCTTTCTACGAACTATGGCATCCTAATATAGCGGTCGGAAGAACTAACAAGACTTTTCCCTTATAGTCCGCATTCTAAAACCCCGGTCGAATTACTTACTGGGGGGGGCCCTTTTCGCCAAAACCTGAGAAGCTTTCCTCGTAAATGTTCTGAACCCTATTGCTCAGTGCAACTCCAAACGCTGCAAGCCCTATTCCAAAGCTGTAACCCTAAACCCTTAACCCTTAAAACCCTAAACCCCTAAACCCTAAACCCTTAAAGCCCTAAACCCCTAAACCCTAAACCCTCAAAACCCTAAACCCTTAAAACCCTAAACCCGATAAGCCAGAGTCCCCCTCAATTCGGCGCATGTGGCAGGATCCTCTTCACGACCGCAAATTACCCGGACGTGATGGTGGATGCGTATACGAAGCCATGCTTAATTAGATTCCCAGGGAGCCCACTACCCCATAAGTACGGAATATAACTTTTACATCGTCATTTGAAGCCCCTTATACTTGAAGGCGTGTTCCTAAATTAAGGGGTATTGGGCTCTCTGGGTTTAGGCTTTAGGACTGGTTTAGGGTGATACGCAGGCCTAAACAATGAGCTACGATTCTCCTTCTGGCCGCTATTTAGTTTTCCCTATTTTTCCACTCGGCTTTTTCTGAGCACCTTTGTCCTGTACCTGGAGAGCAAGGCAGTACTCTCGCTCAAACTAAGTGCCCAAGTGGCCGCTTCTACACGGAAAGAAGTATGTAGCACGCTTCTCTTCGGTTCTGTCGGTCTGTCTGACTTTCAGCATGAAGCCCTGCTATAGAGGCCTAAATCATTACCTGTGCTATTTGGGGGTTCCTTATTATAAATACAGTGCTATGAGCCCCAAAACCCTATTCTAATTGCTAAGGACCTGTATTATGAAGCCCCAAATCCTCAAGCCGAATCTCGCCCTCAGTGGTTGACGGAGTAGCCTTCCACGTGTTAGGTTCTGATACGATGCTACGGTTAAGTTTAGTTCCCGAGAGTAGAAACGGCCCTCAACAACCCCACGACCTTCCCCTGCAATGGAATAGCAGAAACGGCGCTTAGACTTGGCCTCTGGGCTGCTTACGAAGCCCTGTGCCCTTGAAGCGCTCTCTCCGGAACCTATGACCTCTTGTTCCTGCGGCTGTGCGAGCTTCCTTTTTACAGCTTCGGGCTTACGAACAAGCAACCGAAGTTCGAAAGCTAGGCATTCGGGAACGCAGGGGGTAACTTACACTGAACGCCTCTCTTAAAACCTCAACCTGCGAAGTCCCCGCAATGGCTCTGAACGAGGAGCATGCGGATCTCCTTTTTCTTCTTCTTCATCTACTTGGTGATTTCCTTGTGGCTTGGTTGGAGGTTTCGATATAGGCATGGTACCGGTAGCACAAAAAGAGATTGAGGCTTATCTATAGCAGGAGGATTCAGGGTTTCCAGGTCATAAGCCGTAAATTGTGTCAGGGCACCAAGATAGAATGTCTTTCTTATAGAGCCTTGTATATAGAACCCCTTCCCATCCGGTAGAGCAACCTTCTCGAAATCGGAGATCTTGCCACATTCAACCCTAAATGGTCATCTCTTCGGGGCCGTCGATGCACTGCTACTCTCCTCCTGCTCCTGCTTGCAGAAGAAAGTACGACGGCGACTACTACCACAACAACAACTACTACTACTGCTACTGCTGCTATTACTACTGAGTACTACTACTACTGCTGCTACTACTACTAGTGCTGCTACTACTACTACTACGACGACGACTGCGACTACGAACCACGACTATGACTACGACTGCGACGACGACGACTTCTTCTTCCTCTAAAGTATTTAGTGGTACCGCACTGGACTGCTGCTTGCCCTTCTTGTTGTACAAACGCCTGATTTTGCCCAGTGGAGGCTTTGCTTAAAGCCCGGCTCCGAGGTATTTGCTCAACAACATACTCCTGGCTGCGGTCTACGACGCATACAAGGAGCAGATGAGAAAGCAGCTCCAGGACATTCCTGCCAAAACCCGATCTAGCGGTTTAGGGTTTAGGCCTTAGGGCTTTGTTCAGGGAAAAAGGTTTCGGGTTCTTCTTTGCTTCTGCAAGTCAGGCATGTTGAGGTTACCTACATTGGGAGTCTTACTCTTTGGTACTAACATTTGCTTCTAAACCCTACTTGGTTTTAGTATGACATAAGCCAGGTGTCTCTCAGATCCAGAATGCTGCAGGATCTCTAGACGCGTAAGACCATCTCGGAAAACACTTGGAGTCGGAGGGGTAGCCGGGGAGACCGTCTTCCGGGTACTTTGCCAATGCCCACAGCACTGATACTCGTGGGAGATCTGAACTTTAAGGGCTGCAGTGATAATTCTCAGTGTGTCCCCGAAAAATATCACTCGAGAAGAAAACTGCGAATTCAAGGGCATTCAAGAACAATCCAGATTGCAGGAGTTCTACCGCAACAAGTCTAACTCCATCGACCATGCTTTTGAGCTGCTCTGCGAGTGGCTCGGCTTACCATACAAGTCTGAATGATTGATAAAACTCTTTCCTTATAGACTCATAGACCCTACATAGTTACAGTGTATTATGTATAATACCCACCACACCCGGATCTATTCCACTTCTTTCGGCCCCTATATTGGGTTCTTCTTGGAGAAGGCTTGAGGATGCTCGATGGGGCCTGAATGGTTAGAATAGGGGCCGTAATAATTAATAATTATATATACTAGTTCGGGGGGGTTTGTTACAATATTAGAATAGGGGCCTTAATAATTAATAATTACCTATACTAGTTTGGGGGGGTTCCTTACAATAATGATAGTGTAATGGGACCCAAAACCCGATTCTGACTATTAAGGCCCCTATGTTAGACCCCTTTTAACCCCCCCCAAAACACTAAAACCGCCACCTACCAGAAATTCTGAAAGCTTTGGGCTTAGGGCTTTAGTCTAAAACCCTAAACCCAAAGCTCGCAGAGTTCGCCCTGCCCGCAACCCACGAAAAGCATAGACGCTCAATGTCATGGCCCTAAAAGACCCTTAGCTGCAGGGTTGTTCTTCCCACTGCGCTGTCAAGTTTCGGATTTTTTAGTTTGTGTTTCAAGGGCATTGAATTCAAGTTGAACCTCCTCGAGAACTCGGCCTGTGACGCTGCAAGACAGAGGTAGACCTGAAGAATTATAACATAGGGGCCTAAATAATTACCAATACTCGCAGTCCTTGAATTATTGCAGTATAGCAAACCACAAAGCCCAATTAACATTATTACGGCGCCATTAAAGCCCCTATAACCCTCTCATAAGAATCATAAGTGTACCCTATTCCAGGTATTCAGTTTCCATCGTAAGTAATTTCAATGGTAAACCTTGTGGTAACCTTTATGGACCACCGAACCCTCAGAGGCTCAGAGGGACCTTCAAAGAAAGCTTATTCTAATTATTGAGGTCCCTACAGCAGGTACTGTCAACCCTTTCAGTAAACCTTACAGCATATATCTGATGAAACTCTGTAAAACACCTTCTAGAAGGCCTATTAAAATTACCAAGGCCCTTTCAAGGGCGATACCCTAAACCCTTAAACCCCAAACCGTAACCCCTAAACTACGTAGTAAACCCTGTGCCACAAACCCTAAACCCTTTTGATGGTTACGGCTCTTTATACTTAAAGGATCATGGGAATTAGTAAGTAGGTTATATTTGGGGTAATAAGTCCCCTAAGCGGGGTTATCCTAATTATAACCTACTTATAACCTTACTTACTAAGTCCCGTGAGCCTTTAAGTAGACCCTAAACCCTTAAAGGGAACCCTACTATAGAACCCTATAGGATCCTTAACAGGAACCCTAAACCCTTCTTACTAAGTCCCATGAGCCTCTAAGTAGAGTGCTTTTTTATGTCGGATTTGCTCGTGGTCTTCCAGATGAGGCCGAGCCAACAAGACGCCGATGCTTCAAGCGAGGCAGCGCAAAGGGTCTGAGAGGTTTAGGGATTTGGGGTTTAGGGGTTTAGGGATTTAAGGGTTTAGAGGTTTAGGGTTTAGGCGTTGAGGGTCTGGGTTTCAGGGCTGATACAGTTTATAGTGTTTCTCGGGTTAATGCAACTTAACCTTTTGGGCCTGTAGAGTTCCATCGGGTTTAGGGTTTAGGGCATTTGGGGTTGGTACGGCTTTTAGGGTTTCAGGGTTTAGGGGGACTGCGATTGCCCTGTTTGCGGGGACCGGTGGACGGAGTAAATAAAGCAGAGTTGTGTTTTTGGGTTTTTGAACATATGCACACACAAGAAATACGCTGTCGCACATGAATAATAGTAACAAGTGGATAGCTATAACAAGTTAATAAATAGCTTAACAAATACCCTGCCCCTGGCAGGTCGTGCCGATTTCACCTTAGCGGACTGCTTCTAGACCATGCTAGCTACACCAATATCAAGGACGGCGACGTTCCGTGCCAACGCTGGCGTCGTAATCTGCGACCTTCTCTCTTATATAACAAGGTGCCTATCACCAAACGAAAACACCCAAATGGCCACGAGACAATCTCCCGAACCAACACCTCACAGTGAACACACAAACCTTGGCATTGGAGATCTTAGGAAGGCATGGCGTGCTGCCACTTAAACTGTCTGTGACAAAAACAAGAAATGGTCAACAACCGGCAGTAGACCAATGCAGCCACGAGACGATTGCGTGATGTGTCGACAGAATGTCTCGTGAATCTCATGTTTTCCTCAGCAGATCTGCTGACGATGTAAAACAAATTAGGGCTCAAAGCTTCAACTTCTACGAAACCCGAAACCCCTAAACCCTAAACCTTAAGCCCCTAAACCCTAAGCCCTAAACCTTAAACCCCGAACCCAAACCCGTAACCTTACGAGCAGGATCCTCAACCATGATCCCGAAATCCTGAGTTTGGGGGTTTTAGTGTTTAGGGTTTGGGGTTTAGGGTTTAGGGTGTAGAGTTTGGGGGGGTTAAGGTTTTTTGGGCGAAGACTTACTTTCGCCTTGACACTGGGTGTTTGCCGTATCTTCGTCAGAACATTGAGCCTCCAGCTTACAATAAATAAAACGGATGAGCGTGAACCAGAATCCTAAGCCACCGCAATAGCGAAGCTTTGACTTTGCCAGAAGGTTCTGAGTTATTCGCAATAATATCCTCGTAGCTGTTAGCAGCAACATCCCCACATGGCTCTTGTAAGGATGCTATAATATGTACCAGAACCTTGTTATAGTCACCTATATTGCACCACCATGAAACAACAACGTCCCTAGTGCAGCTTGCCATGATGCAAGGCTGCGATCCGTTTCGAGAAGTGGATGCTGGCCAAGACAGTCTAGATTTAGGGGCTTCAGCTATCGGTCATCACCTCCTGCTGAATCCCGCATAGTGGTATAGCACACTCCAAACCCCTTTTCGAATCACAGCTCAGGCCCCAATGTAGAAACCCTGCACCCTTAAGCCTAAGTATGCCCTTTGGTGACAGTTTCTGCTACAGGGCTCAGGCGGTGTGAGGATTGGGGGGTCACATCGGCGGGCTTTTCCGGCTTCCCAGGGCTCAATGACCTGTTTTAACATGACCCTAACCGGTAATCCTAAACCCTAAACCCAAAATCCTAAATGTGCTTGCCGAGTGATGCATCGGTGAGCCTGTCACTCCAAGGATGTCATTCTTCACGGCGTACGGCATTTCAGTTCTGGGGCAGGGCAGCCAAAGAGATACCGGACTGCAGAGGTGGAATTAGGTTTAGGGTGTTGGGTTTAGAAGGGGATTATGTGCGAGCCGTGAGGGTTGAGTTTCATCGGAAGCTCAACCCATGCAGGCTTAATGTGCTGTGTGCTCTGCCAGACACAACCATGCTAAGTGCACTGCACATGGTTTCTGGATAGAAGCAAGGGAGCTGATCCGCAAAAAGCCTGGACATCGGTTGCGGCATGAGATACTACAACAATGACGATAATTCACTACACTATAGTTTACTATCCCGGTTTAGGGTTTAGGGTTTAGGGTATCTACATGCAGACCGCTGGCCTCGAGTGTTGCGCTGAGGACAACCTGTATATCCGGCAGCAGGGCCTGCGAACCTTCCAGCTGCTGAGATTGCATAGTTTAGAGTTTAGGGTTTAGGGTTTAGGGTAGCAGAAGCCTGAATACTTAGGAGCAAAAATGCATGACTCGAATTTCTTAGGCGGTTATGTATGTGTTTTCATAGCTTTGGGCGATTCGCCCCCAAACCGACCCGAGTCGAATTATGAAGGCACCTGTATTGCCCTCCCATGTCCAGGTTTCCAAAGGCTTGAAAATCCTCTTCTGCAGACCAGTCGCTCGAGACCTGCACGGATGGGGGGAGGAGGGCGGGGTGGCGAATCTTCGTGCAAGCCTGCAAAATTCTGTTGTGCAGCCTCAGCAGCCGCCAGTTTGAGGAAGCTGGCCCATTCGGCGCACTCGGCACAATGTGGCACGCACTTGCTATATTACATGGCACCGAATCTAGTTCAACAGAAGAAAGCTTTTCCGCCGGCAGCACAGCTGCATGTCAGTGCGACGGTGCAGCCGACGGTCCTCCCAACCTTGATCCACTAATTTGACAGCGCACCTGTAACTCGACTGATTGATCCAAAGACGTGTGCTAGGAAGCCGGCTTGTGGCCTCCAAGTATCAGCAACTAGCCAGCGCGTTCCCGGAACTCCCTGCCTTTCTGGTGTTCTGTTGTTGCACAGCTGCATGTCTCATCGTTTTCGTGTGCAAGCAGGAGTGGTGCTTATAGTTGTGGCATGTTGTGCTTAATCGTCGGTCTATCGGAATGGCGATGAGCAGGTACATGTCGTCGTCGTCGTGAGTCGTGGTCGTGGTGGTGGTCGTGGTGGTGGTGGTGGTGGTGGTGGCGGCGGTGGTGGTTGTAGTAGTGTTTGCAGTTGTGGTCGTGGCTGTGGTTGTTGCTGTTGCTGCTGCGGATGAAACAAGACAACACTCTATATAAACCTCTAAAGCTGCATAAAACACTAGAAGACACTGAAGTGAAAGCTCCAGAAGTCCCTGTAGAAGAGGCTCCTTGATTCGGATGGCAGCGGATCCATCTCGAGAGAAGAGCCCCTAAGACACAAGTTCTTGGGGTTTAGGGTTTGGGGTTCAGGGTTCGGGGCTTAGGGTTTACGGTTTAGGATTTGGGGTTTGGGATTTGGGGTTTCGGGTTTGGGGCTTAGGCCCGGGGTTTACTGTAGGGGCCTTAATGTTCCTTTAAGGGGTCCGGGTTCCGATTTTACTTTGATGCTTTATCTAGGGATCTCTGCAAGGGTGCCTTGTGGGTTCGCTGAAGGGTTCCTGCAAGGGTGCGTTTGGAGGGTCCCTAAAAGGGCTCTGTGCCTCAAGCTGGCTGCTGCAGGTTGGTTTAGGGGGTTAGGGTGTAAGGGTATAGGGTTTTGGGTTTAGGGTTTAGGGGGTAGGGTGTAAGCGTATAGGGTTTTGGGGTTGGTTTAGCAGGTAGGAGGTGTCTGGACTAGCATGTGGGCTCCAGGGCGTTGGTTTAGAGGGTTTCACGCTGGGGATTGACGGCTTTAAAGCGCAGGGGTTCAGAGTGGGTTTACTTAAAGGCTCATGGGACTTAGTAAGTAAGCTTATAACTAGGTTCTAAGTAGGATAACCCCACTTAGGGTACTTATAACCCCAATTATAATCTACTTACTAAGTCCCATGATCCTTTAAGTATGGGTGTAGGCTTCAGATTTTGCGGTTTGGGGTTTAGGCCTCAGGGGTGGGGGGTTACGGGTGCAGGCTGGCGACTTTGTGGTTGACGGTTTTTGGTTTTGAGGGGTTAGGGTTCGGTTTGCTTCGCCTAGGGTTCTAGTGTTGAGTTTGCTATTCTTGGGTTTGGGGTTTAAGTTGGGTACTGCCCCCACTCAGTAACAGTCGGATAATATTCATAATACAGATATATTCGGCCCTTAATAGTAGCCCTATTTATAAACTGTTACTGTATGGGGGCAGTACCCAAGGTTTAAGTTGTCCTTTAGAGCTGAGGATTCAGTTTGATTTTGGTGGTTGTGAAGGTGGGTGGAGGGCTTCAGGGTTACCGGGGTGGGGGTTGTAGTGGCATATGGGTAGTTGCCAAAATTAGGGTCCCTTTTTGGGTACCCTAAATATTAGGTGCCGTATTATATTAAGGACCCAAAAAGGGACCCTAATTTTGACAACTACCCATATAGAGGTCAAGGCTTGAAAGTTTAAGGGTCTTTGGGGTTCCCAAGAGGCACCCTAAGCAGCTTAAAAATCCTTTTCGCCATGCTGTCGAACCTAGATTTAGAAAGTAGGGTTTCGGGTTTAAGGGTTTAGGGTTTGTATTCCTTGCAGTAGGATTCCGCATCAGCCAGTATCAATGGAAAGATATGCCGCAAGAAAACCCCCTTAAACCCTAAACCCTAGACTTTAAACCAGAAAAATCTCTGCATTATTGCTAAAGGGGCCTGAATGATTACCAATTCTGTTTTTGGGGTTCCTTATTATTATAATCATAGTATAATGGGCCCCAAAACCCTAAACCCTAAACCCTATTCTATGTATTAAGGCCCCTTTTTTTATGCTGTTGGTGGAAGCCCAGGTTCAAAATTGTGGTTCACGCACTGGCTGAGCCTTGGCCAGGGTCCTTCTTAAAGGATCATGCGACTTAGTAAGTAGGGTTATAAGTAGGTTATAACTAGGATAACCCCACTTAGGGGACTTATAACCCCAGTTACAACCTTCTTACTAAGTCCCATGAGCCTTTAAGTTCATCAAGCTTGTCCAACATGTTTTGTGCTTCCGGAATGTAGAGTTTCGCATCCAAGTCTGAACCGGAGCGGGCCCGCGGAAAACCCTAAACCTTCAACACCAAGACCCTAAACCCCGAAACCCTAAACCCTAAACCCTACACCTCGAACCCTGAGCCAAGGACGCCCACATCTGCATCAAGTACTACATTGGGCCTAAACCCTACACTCTGAACCCTACTTAGTAGCTGAGTGGATACACTTTACACTTTTTGGGTCAATATTACCCACTATAAAACTGACAGTGTACACTTTTTGGGGCTTATGAACTCAGCAACTAAGCCTAAGCTAAGGATCCACACATCTACATCCCAATGCGGCCCATCCCGGAAGCTGCCGGCACATGCTGCAAGCTTGCAAATGCCGTTAGTTTAGGGGCCTAAGCAATTACCAATCCCATTTGGGAGTTCCTTATTATGATTATAGTATAATATACCCCAAAACCCTATTCTACATTGTACATATTATGGCCCCTATAGTAGGGTTTAGGCTTCGGCTTGGAGCTTAGAGCCTTACAGTATGGCTTATGGGTTTGGGGAATACAGCAAAACTCCTAGGCCCTCAACGCTAGGGTGCATGCTATTGCTTGGAGTTTCGCGAAATTCGGCAACGCCGGAAGCTCTGATGACTCGGGTGATCTGTTTGTTTCGCGACAATGCCCCACCCCACCTGCGGAACTCTCAAAGACACGTTTTTTTTCCGCGGGGTTCCGCGATCAAGCATGTCGCTACTTAAAGGATCATGGGACTTAGTAAGTAGGTTATATTTGGGGTTATAAGTCCCCTAAGTGGGGTTATCCCAACAAAAACCTACTTATAACCTTACTTACTAAGTCCCATGAGCCTTTAAGTATTCAGGGTCTAGACCAGTGGCTGTAGCGTGCTGAAACTTTCCCATGAGGCCAATCAGGAGGCCGCTGCTGCCATGCCCAAGGGGTTCAGGGAAAGCTACGGTTTAGGGTTTAGGGTTTACCACCCTCAACCCTAAACCCTCAACTCTCTACGTTTTGTGATAAATCTGCCTTTGCTGCACAGCGCTATAGTCTGGTGTGCTGTTGGAAACCACAGTATACTACGGTATCCTACGGCATGACCCTACAGTATGCTGCAAAAGCCTACCAAGAGACTCAGGTTGACTCAAGGCAGAGCGTGTCAAACTTGAGAGGTTTGAGTGAACAGCAATTTTCGCGCCATGGGTTTGGGTGGTACATGGCTGGCCGGCATTGCTGCAGTCAACCAATTCGGAGGTATCACAGTGGGCGGAGTGGTGGGGACAGGTCTTGGTGCTCTGCACGGTGCCGCACGCGGTGCTGTCGTGGGGGGAGGGGGGAGTTGTGGGCGCGGCTCTGGCAGCAGAGGGCGGAGCAGGTGGGGTGGAGGAGCAGCTGCGGCCCTCGCTGTCGAGCAAGCCTTGATTGCTGAGGGCCTCATTGCTGCAGAGGGCGCACTTGTTGCTCCAGGCACTATATGGTTGTAGCAGAGGGTGTTGCTGCAGCAGGAGCAGCAGGAGGGGCAGCGGAGGGAGCTTTGCTGGGCGCCGCTGCTGGGGCCTCGTTCGGAGGTGCAGAAGGGGGTGCAGCTGGCGCTGTTGCTGGTGCTGCGGCTTTAAGGAGCTTTGGCAGGAACCACGGTCGCTGCCGCTGCGTTGGGAGGGGTCGTTGTTCTTGCCGGCGCAGGGTATGTCGGCTACAAAGCTTGCCAGGAAAGATGCATTCGAGTCTACATGTCCAACTGTACCATAGAGACTTTCCGTGTCCGAGATGACCGAAAGGAGGGCTTTGGGAAGAGAGCCGAGTTTTTTGACGACCTTCCTCCTGAGACGACAGGTATCGTGGAGCTGTATCTTGGCAATACGCCGATAGTGGGTTCTGACTCAGGGAGGACCCTATGCCTTGGTGGAGGGTTTAGGGTTTAGGGTTTAAGGTTTACTCAATCTGCCATCTTGGTTCGGAGTGTGCAATGAGAACCCAGAGAGCCCATTTTCTCTTAATTAAGGAATATGCCTTAAATTATAAGGGGCCTTATATTATGATTTAAGCTATATTCCTTAATTAAGGGGTATTGGGCTCTTTGGGAACACTGGCCTTTTGTACATGAAGATGTGCGGGTGGCAGTTGGCTGCCAAGGCCCAAGTCGAAACGAACAGTACTGGTTGGTCAGCCGTACGAATCCGGCAGCAAATATCAGTATGATGTCGTCGTGCAGATTCTCTGAGTCATCTTTCAATGACGTTGGGCTTCCTGGCTCAGTGGCTCACTGCATTGGGCCGGCGCAGCATGCAGTAGTGCGCGGCAAACCTGAGCACGGATGCGGCATGCGGCAAAGACTTAAGCGTTCTACTTCTCCTGAGCACGCTTTTGACCGCTCTTAAGCTTCGCGGCCTCGTGCATTGTTTATGGATTTGCCAGCTGCCTGTGTTGTGTCTTGAGAGTGGCTTTGCGGGTTTGAGGATTTTGCGTTGAGGGTTTAGAGTACGCGCTAACACTGAAGGGTTTTCTTTGTCTCAGGTACACCTTAAACTTTCTCTATGAATATGCAACAAGCGGTGTGCTGCGGGTGGTAAAGAACGGTTGAGAAGTTGTCGAGGAAAAAGCATCGCTGCAGCCCCTGCGTACAGCTCTGCATTTTGGTATCTTTGGGTTGCTTTAGGGTGGGTTACATAGTCGGGTGCAAACATGGAGTGCTGCAGGTGCCTAATGCATGCCGATCAGGGTGTGCCTTTCCAGCAGTAGTGTTGCGGGAAAGCCGGTAGGGAAGCATAGCCCACCGAAGCAAGTACCCAATCACTGTGTGCGAGGTGTTGTGGGAGCTGAATATATGGGCATACTATACTTTTTGCATCAGTATCATTTACCAGCGGTGATATGCAAGACACCCTCCCTATTTGCGCCGAGAGAATGGAGCGGAAGTACGAGCTTTTCCACAGACAGTGAATTCCAAACATGCGGCGGTCTGACACTCAGGGCGAGGGTTCAACGGCTACATAATGCATAAAGGTTTCGAAGTCCTAAAATCACAAACCCTATACCTTACAGGTTTAGGATTTCCAGCATGTTAGACGTTTAAAAACTCCCAGATGTTTGTCATGTGCGGGCCCTGCGGGTTTTGCTTGTGGGGTGGAGGCCGTGCCCGTAATATAGGTAGGGTGCGGAATAATTAGAAATAGTATCCCGTTGTAGTCCAAGTATAAGTATGCTAGAATTTACCCCAACGCCTATCCTAATCCTGGAAGTCCCTTTGCTGAAACCCTGCAAGTCCTAAACACGAAACCCCAAACCTTAACCCACCAGAACCTCCTTTTTTGTAAGGTTTTTATAACTTCCATATCAGGGTTTACAATAAGAGCCTACGAAAAAGTAGGTTTTGGTAGATTCAAGGAAAGCCCGGGACCCCGAACCCGGGACCTCCTTCAAAATGCCCGGCATTGCCAAGGTTGGGGTCGACGTCTTCGGCTGCTTTTCCAGGACGGAGTGCTGCTTGGATGAAGCTTTTAAGAAGGCGTCTAGGGTTTGGGGTCTAGGGTTTAGGGGTTTGGGCTGTTTAGGGTTTAAGGTTTGGCGGTTTAGGGTTTACGGGTTTAGGATTCTAAGGTTTAACACCTCCTTGACAGGACCAAGCAGCCTTTACCTAAGCGGCATACCTTGCGACGGGGATCCCGCAAGCATCAGACCTAAAAGCCAAAACCCCAAACCCTAAACCTTCTATCATGCAGGACATGTTCCGCATTGGAGGGCGATTCCTGGGTTTCTCTGGGTTAATGCTTAGGATTTCAAGGTTCAAGAGAAGCCACCTCCGGCTAAGGTTTCAGGGCTTAGGGTTACGGCATTTGCTTGTGACGACGTCGCACACTACCTGCTGAGAAGCGGGTTAGGCTAAGGGTTGGGCAGTCTGGCTTTGCTTATGTTGCAGATTCTAGCTCTTTGCGTCTCAAAATTAGGAACAGCCCTCGCGGGTGCAGAAAGAGTACTAAGAATGTCCAGCTCTTTGAGTCATGCACGCCGTGTCAATGCAAGTACAGACCGGCGCGGTTCCGGGACCTCTGCAAGGTGGGTTCTGAAAGAAAAATCCAAGCCATTTACAGGTGGGTAGTTATTAGGTGGGTAGTTTCCCATAAGCCTCCCATACCGCTCCTATAAGGTAAAGGGGGTCTTATGGGAGTACTATGGAAGAAGAACTACCCACCTGTANGGTGGGTAGTTATTAGGTGGGTAGTTTCCCATAAGCCTCCCATACCGCTCCTATAAGGTAAAGGGGGTCTTATGGGAGTACTATGGAAGAAGAACTACCCACCTGTAAGGGGCTTCTATAAAAACGCGCCAGGCAGAAGAACATGTCGCAGTCCATGCCGAAAAGCCCGAGTGGCGAATCGCCTTGAAGCCTAACCCTAAACCCTAAACCGGAGCCTCAAGCCCCAAAACCCTCAACCGCTGAAAGCATGGCGCAGACGTTGAACACAGGCTGTTGGCATAGACACTTCGGCCGCAAAGCGAGAAATCTGTCATCCCTTAGAAATCTGACAGTGAAAACTCAAAGCCTCTACAAGAGCAGCTCACCTTAGGCTTATATCCTGCAGCACTATGCCCCCCACCCTGATCTTAACAAGCCCGAAGCACCCACTCAACTCCAATTACGAGACCCTGGGCCATACGCCCTGAACACTATACAGCCCGTCAAAATAAACATCGATGAAGCCCTCGTCACAAATCATTCCTAAACGTCAAGCTCTGACTCACTAAACCTTATTCCGACTGACTCAGGAAGCTTCCCTTTGTCTCGAAGCGCATCCACTGGGAATCCGCTTCCTGGATGCAGAATAGGATGGCCTGAAGAGTCAGCCATGCCTTTTTAAGGGGTTTGTGCAATGGTCGGCTAATCTGGTTTTGTTGTACCGGCAGGGGGTTCCTGCAGTCCTGTGATCCAGTTGTTTAGACGTCCACATTACACAGCATCGGCTAACAGCACGACGCACTCGACCACCTGCACTGCGCATTCGCCAGACGGTGCCATACTTAGAAACAACAAAAGCAGCAATTGCAGCAACAGGTGCAGCACATTCATTTCCATGCTCATCTTGAGGATGGGCTGGGCAGTCGTCTCCTCGTGACGGTCATCACTGCCTTCACCAGCATCATCGTCATCCTCCCCCACCACCATCACCAAAGCAGCCACCACCACCACCACCACCACNATCATCGTCATCCTCCCCCACCACCATCACCAAAGCAGCCACCACCACCACCACCACCACCACCACCCCCGCCACCACCACCACCACCACCACCATCATCATCATCATCATCAGAAGCAGTAGCAACAATATCATCATGTTATCCTTCTTCATTATCGTCATCAACATTCTCACCATTATTGTCGTCGTTATCGTCGTCGTCATCACCATCTTCCTCATCATCATTATCACAATCATCCTTAAAATGGTATCATCATTATCATTACAATTATTGTTCATCGTCGTCGTCATCGTCATCACCATCATCGCCATCATTTCCATTATCATCATCATCAGCAGCATTGTCATCATCGTCATCTTCATCGGCATCAGCAATGCGAAAAGCATCTTCACTATCAGCAGCCTGTTTGTCAAGGCCACCAGTGATCTACCCATCAACCTATCATATAACCTTTGTCACTGAATCATCCACTTCGTCTGGCTCCCTCCTCATCATCACGATCCTCATCCTAATCACCACCATCAAAAGCATCAGCCGATGTTTCGCAATGTTCCTCGTCGTTGTCGTAGTCATCGTCGGTGTTGTTGATACTGCATGATGCGTCAGTCAGCACTTGGGACAGGTTGTGGACAGCGTCGTCCTCTTAGAAATCCTGTTGGCCCTCGTGCCTTGGAAAAAGAGGGGGAGGTGGGAACCAACCATCGGAACGTAACCATCGTCATCACCATTATTGTTAATTTCTATTTTGATTATCATGACCAACATCGTAACCATCATCATCACCAGCCCTAAACCCTAACCATTTGAGCCTGACATGAAGCATCTCAAAGCAGAGGCAGCTTGAATCCCAAGGCCCGGACCCACTCTGCAGTAGAAGCCAGAAACTTGGAACATGGCTTTAGGAGGATTAGTGCTGGGATCCCCTATACTTTACTTTAAGGGCAGGAGGAGAATGATGTTCGCCAACTTTCTGGCTTCTACTGTAAGTGCTTTCAGCTTCAGGCAGCAGCTCGAAGACTACCTCAACAGCCTCCACAAACCCCTGAGACACAATGCCCAGAATCAGGGACTTCCATATGGGTGGCTGTCAAAAGTATGGTCCTTTTTTTGGGTCCCTATTATAATACGGCACCTATTATTTAGGGTACCCACAAAGGGACCATAATTTTGACAACTACCCATATAGACCCTGCAGGATACAGACCCCCCAAAACACCAATTCTCTTCTGATCCACCTTCCTCTGATGCCAAAAACCCTGAAGCCCTAAATACACCCAGAATCCTGAAACCTTAAACCCTGAACCCGAAACCCTGAACCCTAAATCCAAAAACCTTGATCTCTAACGAACTTCAATGGCTGCGTTTTGGGTTCTCGTCGAGCCGCTGCGCAGAAGGGCCTACTATAGGGGCCTGAATAACTAGAATAGGTTTTGGGGGTTCCTAATTATTATAGTATAATATACCACCAGGCCCTTTCCTAATTATGAAGGCCCCTACATTAAGCCTGCCTTTCTTTGTCAGTAGAACCAGTAGGATTTAGAGGGCATAGGTTTACGGTTTTGTGATTTGTTTATACGGCTTAGGGGGTTCTCGGCTAAGTGAGGGTTTTGTATTTTGTGGATATCAACGTTTGCATCGCGACGACAAAGTTTGTTCCATCTGTCCCCACGTTTGCGTCTTGTTTTCACTAGCACGGCCAGTGTTTCCTATCCAAACAGCCCAATACCCCTTAATTGAGGAATATGGTTTACATCATAAGGGGCCTCATATCATGATTTAAGCTATATTCCTTAATTATTGAGGGGTATTGGGCTCTCTGAGTATCTTACACTCAGTCCTGGGATTCTCTGTCAAGCCCCCCGAACCCTGGCCCTAAACCCTAACCCCTTATCCCTTTAACCCTAAACCCCTTCTGAACCCCAAACTCGAACCTCTACGAGGGCTGTCTGAGGGGCCTTATTGGCGAGCGCATTTTTTCTTGGGTGGTTTGCTATGGGTACGAGCACAAACAAGTAAAACTTGTAGTAACCCCTACCGGATTTCGTATCATAACTTGTAAAAGCCCTAAACCCTAAACCCCTAAACCCTAAAACCTAAACCCCTACACCCTAAACCCTAAACCCCTAAACCCTAAACCCCTAAACCCTAAACCCCTAAACCCCTAAACCCTTAAACCCCTAAACCCTAAACCCTAAACCTAACCCCAACATCGACCAACCCGTAAGCCCTGAACCCCTAATCCGCCTCCCGAAACCTAAATCCCCAAACCCCTAAACCCTAGACCTTCGGATCCCTCAAAGGAACCTTTTTTAAAGGTTCCTTTAAATAGGGGCATTAAGGTTCCTTTAAATTAAAGGAACCTTAATGCCCCTAAAAATCCCTAAATCCCAAAACCCCTAAACCCTTAAAACAGCTCCTAAACCCCTGAACCCAACAACCCTTGCTTCACTTCAGGGCCAGACGTGGATCTTCGTCTCGCCTCTCGTGGGGGGCAAGTTTGACGACGCGTCGTTATCGCCAGGAGCACGGGGTTCGGCTATAGGGCTCAGAGTGTAAAGTTTCGGGTTTGGGTTCGGGATATGGGAGTTTCCGAAAATAGGGCTACCTTATTTGGGGTCCTTATAATAAGGATCCTACTATTTAGGGTACTATATTAGGGTCCCCTATTTTCGGAAACCCCCATATAGGGTTTAGGGTTCAGGTTTGTAGTTTCAGTTCATAGCATGATAGTACTAACAAACAGGTTTCTATAAGGTTGCCATCAGGATTCAGCCTTTCGGACCAATCTCGGATGGTTTCGTGTTGAGGGTTTCTTTGCTTGGGGAACTGGGGTTTCTTACATTGGGTCAGAGGTTTACGGATTTAGACTTCAGCTTTATGGGCGTGGGTTAAAGGGCTCAGGTCAGGGTACCCGAGGCTTAGTAACTGCGACACACTGCTCTGATATCATTGCCTTTTGAACCCTGAACCAAGCTGAAACCAACCCAAGGGCGCAGGTTCCCTGACATTCCAGAATCACCGAATTCAGAAAACCCTGTCAAATCAAACTATTGGATGGATTTGGATGGATTTTGGTGCGACCGAGGGTTTAGGATGGTGGTCTTGGGTTGCGGTCCTGCATGGGCCCCTCATGTGTGATGTTTCTGCACAGATGGGTTTCGCGATATCTATGTTTACTGTGTTCAAACTTCAGCTCTAAAGCGTGCTAAGCCCAGATCGGTTTGGGAGCCCCTCCGTGGTCCTAAACCGTAACCCTACACCCCAAAACCCTTAACCCGGATACGTAGATCCGAAACCTGGAACCCACAACCCGAGACTCTAAACCCCAAACTCTGAACCCTCAAACTCTAAACTAGGTAGGCCTTTGGGATATTTTAAATTTTCCCTTATTGCCTATTTACGAAGATTTTTCAGAGGCTGTAAAGGGCCAACCTAGTAAACCTTAAGCCCGAAAGCCGAAAGAAAAGCTCTAATCGGTTTAGGGTTTAGGGTTTAGGGTCTACGCCGTCGTTGAGGAAGTCTTGGCTTTGTGTTGCTGACCTGCTTGACTGGCCTCTGGGCTGCTCTTAGGTTCAGTTTGTAAGGCAAGGTTTAGGGTTTCTATAGTCTCCTTAGGAATTATTTGTCTAGTTTCTGTTCATATAAAACCCAAGAGAACATTTAAAATAGTATTTTTATTCTGGTTCTAAGGGGGGTATAGGTTTAGGTTTTCAGGTTGAGGGTTTAGAGTTTGGCTCTTCTCATGAGAGGCACAAGAAGGCATGGTAGAAAAAGCGTTTGAGTAGGGATGGAGTTTCTCATTGCCAGGATCATATAACGGAATCTCAGCGCCAACTGTCTATGAAGCTTCTTGTTGGTTTCCAGTCATCTTAGGGCTTTCGGGCCCTTTTCGATGTTTTCAATCGCTCGGTAGCCAGGCTGTAGGCCTCTTTGGATTGATATGGCCTTCTAACTAAACGGTCGACGGTCGCCCTTGTTCTGGCCTAGACAGCTTAGCAGCTATGTGTTTGCGTGGATACAGGACCTGGGCTTTCACAGGATCTCTGTTCTTAGGGTTTAGGGTTTAGGGTTTAGGGGTTTAGGGTTTTAGGGTTTTAGGGTTTAGGGTTTAGGGGTTTAGGGTTTTAGGCTTTTAGGGTTTTAGGGTTTAGGGTTTGCCTTGAAGTTGTCAAGGCTTCTTCCTGCTTGAGATGCTGGCCCGAGTGGCGACCATTGGACCAGGAATGGGATCAATCGGTGATAGCGTGTTTGAAGATGCTGATTCCCGTCATCATGCTTATGGCCTGGTATGATTCAGAATTGTTGCTGTAGTCGTTATTCTTGTTTGGGGATGCTCGCATTCAATATTCATTCAGGTTTCTGAGCCTTGCTGTTGTTGGGAATAGGCAGCGGAGCAAAGCCCTACCAACCCAACCCAGTGTTCGGCCCAAACCCTAAACCGGGAACACTATGTCACTATGGGCAGAGTGCCATGCAAGATTCGACATAGTGTCAAGGCTCGCTTAAACTATACCTTACACTAGCGAAATTTGCTTTGTTGAGGGTTGGACAGAAATCCTATGTACTCTATTAGAGTGGATAGCGAGAGAACATACAAAACTGTAGCTTATGGCAGTTGAAGGGAATCCATGATCGAGGACATGAGGCTTCCGGGTTTGAAGGTTCGGTTCAGATTTCCATCGGAAGCCCAAAGCGGGCTTGCAAGTTGAAAGGATCCAAACTAGAAGCCAGAACAGGGACCATGTTATGCTTTAGAGTTTACGGTTTGCGAGCTTGCAAGTTAAATTAGAAAGGATTTCAGCCCTTAGGACCATGTTAGGGGTTTAAAATTTAAAACCCTGATTGTTCTTGAAACCCTGAGACCTAAGTCCTTGTGGATAACAAAGTAGGGACAGCTGGAAACTCATCGCGCAAGCAGCCTGTAAGCTGGTGCAGTAAGACTTGTCACGGCACTGGTACAGACCCTAGGAGTGCCTTTTGTGTTGCTGGTCAGAATTTTTGATTAGGATCCAAGAATTCCAAGAACTCTCATATACTGCATGCCCATATCTTGTGTCTCTGGTGTGATTACAGGGTTTGAAGGTGATTGAGTCAGTAAGAAAGTAGGGGGTTGAGTGAGACGGAACCCTAAGCCGTAAGCCCGTAACCCTTAAGCCATTACCCATGAACCCTAACGCTAGACTCGAGTCCGACTGTTGCACGGCAAATCCGGCATGCTAAGCCCTAAACCCTACGTAAATCCCACCCTTCCAGGAACCGTTAAAGGGGCAAGACCATAGAAAAGTCCCTTGAAAACCCTAACTTTTAAGACTGAGAGCTGCATCGAGACCTCAAATCCCAAACCCCAAATGCATGCCTAAACCCGAGACCCAACTTAACTTGTGGAGGAAACTTTAAACCGTACCTAAGCTTGCTATCACAAAAAGCTTTTCCATCACAGTGTATCAAGACCCAAGCATTCCCCGACAGGACGGTTCTGGAACCGAAAGCGAATCCGAAATCGACACCTGCCTCGTCTTGCGTGATTTGGGTTTAGGGGTCGTGTACGGATTGGGCTATGAACCATTATAGGTCTTGTAGGGGCCAGGTACGCCCGAGCCCCATGGAGACCTGAAACCTTGGGGCTGGAGTTGCATACTAGAGAGAGGTGGAGGAGGTCTTGAATTCTGTGCGCGGTCAAACATAGGTTTAACAAAAACGTAGTTTTACCCCATACCTCCACAATAAAACTGTGTCGAGATCTGCCGTAACCTAAACCCTCGAACAAGACCTTACAAGTTTCAGATGACCTTATGACATGCCTTAGAGTTCCTGAAGTACTAGGCCTGAGGTTGTTTTCAGAGCCTCCCAAAAAGGGACCCTCAACTTGGAAGGAACCCCAGACTAAACCTCGCGATCCACTCCAAGGGTTCGACGTCTTGAGCATCTCGGCGCTGGTGGTGTCTCAGGTGGGGAATACTTGGAGGGTCAGGGGACCTAGTAAGCAGGAAAGAAGTAGGGTTATAAGTACACTAAAAGGGATCTTAGCCCTAAACCCTAAACCCTAAAGCCTAAACCCTAAACCGTAACATTATACTGATAAGTCGATAAAATGAACTACTTACGTAATCCCTCGACCCTCCAAGCAGGGACCCAGCCTCGCAGGAGACCCCCAAAAGGCGTTTAGTTCAGCGGTGTCTTCAAGTTTAGGGTTTAGGGTTTTAAGAGCTTCTGAAATTCCAAAACCCCGGCACCCCCAAAACCCCCAACCCGAGGGTAGAGGATGGAACGTTTCAGCTCGGGTTGGTTAGCCGCTGAGCCCTCCCCAAAGATCTGAGAGTGGTGATTTCGAGCAGCGATGCAACATAGAGGTTTCAATAATTCAGTAACAATATCCCCTTATAGCCTTATAGCCCTATGTCTGCCAGCATACGACAACATGTTCCACAGGTTCATTCCAACGTATAGCCCGGGAGCACTCGTGTCATCAATGCTAAGGTAGAAGGCTGTTTTTAGTCGTCTTTGTTGGTTCGTATGATTTTACATCTTTTCTAGGGATCTTCCAACAACATATGTGCCTTTGCTTGCCTTTAAGGGGCATGGAGCAACATTCTCAGGTTTGAAAAGCGCAACGGTTCGAGACCGAGGATTTTCTTAGTATCTAAGCCAGTAAACTTGGGCCAGTGTGTCTTGGAAGCTTCGCTTTCCTGGTAGAACGTGGCCACAGGTGGTTGCCACAACTTCCTGAGTTTTATTGATTATTAGTATCAATATGGCCTGATAGCCCCTATGTTATCAAACTAACGGGTTTGGGAGGTTTGTGTAGGGTGTCAACGGAATAGCAGTCCCTTAACGGCGTAGAGCGGGCTTCTTGTGACCATTCGACCAATGTTCTTAGGCCTGAGGTTATTGCCCTCTCTGAATGATTCTCATCATTCCCGGTTATCCAACCCCAAGCGTCAGAGCTGCCATCGGCTCCTTAGGGAGGGATCTTGCGTGCGATCATATTCTCAGAGACCTAACGTCCCTTCGTGAAGGGTGTAAGGATGCCGAGTGGTCGTTTTTCGAACGATAGGAGACTTTGGGTTAAGCCTGCTTATATTGCGCGCAGATCACGGCCGTTTGCTACCACAACGCATCTGGGCGCTGTTAAAGGTTTTCGGACATCAAACCCTGAAGCCGAAAATGCAATGTCAGACCAGACCCAAACCACCAAAACCTTGCGAAACCGCCACGGCCCGGACGCCACAGGGAAGGTGAAGATACGTTCATCAGAGTTCAAAATGATAAGCACCAAGATTCCTACAGTCTACCCTAAACTCCCTCTAAACCCTAAACCCAGTATACTCTGCCAGCCCGAAGATCTCAAGGAGGAGATCTGGGATTTGCGGTACCGGTTTAGGTTAGTTCAGGGTCCCTTACCAAATAACACCACTTTGGATCTAAGGTGATTCATATTCCCTAGTCAAATATCACTTTTGACATGATAAGGGTAGTTCTATAGTCTGTAGGTTTAAGTTTAGGGTTTAGGTTTTAGTATTAGTTAAGAACCTTTAACCTCAGTCTAGTCAAGGGACATTGGAGCCTCTCAGAACACCACAATCGAAATCGAGGCACTATAAAAGCTTGCCGAATTACCAATGCTGTTCCTTAGAATTTCCGGGAGGCATTTAATGCAGGGCATGCGGCTGTGCAAGGGTTTGTGGTAGGGTTCAATGTGGAGCTTGTGCAAAATTGAAGCTTCCTTTAGACGGTCAAGACAATATAAGACTGAAGGACTGAAGGCACATAAACCTACCACTATAGGACGAACATGAATTTTGAACAGCGCCCTCCCTCCGCATGTCTCGCAAAGAGGCTGCACAACACAGTTCACGCATCTGCTTCGTGTGTGGAGAGCTTGAAGACTTTGGGGTGTCGAGCTTGGCTGTATGTCCCCCAAGCAGGGCGACCCTCACTACATGCACTTCCCAAACGGCGCCGTAGGCCATGTGCATGTGCCGAGCTAGACCGGCAGAGACAGAGAGAGAGAGAGCCATGTACCCGCCCACCGAACACCCTGTATGCCTACTGCAAGCCGTCCATGTAAGCGAGAAGAGAACCATTGATGGATGAAGCCTGCTTGTAGAAACCTTACAGACCCTCAAAAAAGACCCGCTCCTGTAAAACGACACTGCTTAAGGGCTCAGGGGACTTAGTAAGTAGGTGATCGTTGCGGTTACAAGTCCCCTAGGTGTGGTTGTCCTAATTATAGCCTTACTTATAAGTTCCTTACTAAGTCCCTTGAGCCTTTAAGTAGACCCTAAACCCTAAACCCTTAAAACAGGCCTTAAAGGGAACCCTAATATAAACCCCTATAGTACCCTGAAAAGGAATTCTAAGTCTTTTGGGCCTTTAATTAGGGACCCCAAAAGCACAAGCATAAGAATTTTATGGGGATATCCCTACCTTATTGTGCTTCATTATAAGGGGGTTTATATGGGATATCCCTATCCTTATTTTTGCTTGTGTGCTTTTTTGGGGCCCTATTCAAGTGAGGCACCCGATTATCTTCTGCGGACCATCCTGGCGCCCGCAGACTGCATTTTGAATCTCTTTGGCCTTCCGAAGTGTGCGCTTTGTGTTCCTTTTAAGGGTACTATAGGGGTCTGTATTAGGGTTCCCTTTAAGGCCGCTTTAAGGGTTGAGGGTTGAGGGTTTTGGGTCTACTGAAAGGGCTTTCCGAATCACGATCTCCGCCTCCGAGTCAAGGAGGACTTTCGAATTTGAGGATTCGAGGTTCTCGGGTTTGGGATTTAGGTTCTGTTCTGGAGGTGTTTGGTTTTCGGTTGTCGGGCTCCTTTGTGAAACAAGGGGAAAACAACTCTGAGCCCTGTCCTTCTGAGTGGTTGGTGAAATGAGTGAAAGAATCCCAAGAAATGAGATGAAAGCTGTGACACTTATTCCTTTCTCTTCATTTTCCTATCTTAGTGTAACCGTTCACTTCGTTTCATTCGGGTGCATTTTCACGAGGAGAAAAGCGTGTTGCATTCGTTTCACACTTTCTTACATTTCCTCTCATTAAGTTCGCACCCTTCACTCACTCACATTATTCACTCTCTCTCTCTCTCCCTTTGGCAAATTATGGCTTGAGATTGATGGGATTTCTATTGTGAGATTGATTGTTATGGTCTGTAAGGTGGGTTCATTGGTGTAACGGAAGCGTAGTGGATGGCCTAGATCAAAGGTTGACCGTCTATTGACTTCACCTTGCTTTCCAATGTGTAAGTGTACTTCAATAAAGTGAAGAACAATGGCAACGCAATGAACTCCGTGAAATGAGGAGCGTTATGTCCCTTTGTTGTAGTAAAAACACAGCAGATATAATGTGAAGTTGAAGGGAACGAAATCTTGATACCGTGAGTGAATAATAAAAACGAGAAAAGTAGTCCCTTCTTTTGGGCTCTTTCCATTGGCATCCTAGTTGTGATTTTCACTCGAATGCCCCAGCTAAGCCTATGAAACAAACAGGAACCTACCCCGAAACCCTTTAAAACCCCCATGAGCCTCAAAGGGCTTAAACCCCCAAACTCCAAACCCTAAGCCCTAAACCCTAAACCCCCAACTCCAAACCCTACACCCTAAACCCTAAACCCTAAACCCCGAACTGTTAACCCTGGAGCCCGGGAGCAACCAACCAAAAACTCCTAGCCCTGAACCCGACTTAAAGGCTGATGGGACTTCGTAAGTAAGGGCTTAGGGTTCCTTTTAAGGGTACTATAGGGTTCTATAATAGGGTTCCCTTTAAAGGTTTAGGGTTTTGGGTATACATAAAGGCTCATGGGATTAGTAAGTACGGTTATAAGCAGGTTATAATTAGGATAACGCCACTTAGGGGGCTTATTACCCCAATTATTTCCTACGTACTAAGGGGCATGATCCTCCCAGTAATCCCCATAAGCCCCAGGCTTCACATTGTCCGCGGCATTTGCTTGACGCAGCATGTGAAGCTCCCCGACTGACTTTCTGAACCCACGGGCTTCTCATGGGGTTTAGGGTTTGGGGTGTGAGGGGTTTGGGGTTTAGGGTTTAGGGGTTTAGGGTTTAGAGGGTTTAGGGTTTAGGGTTTAGAGGGTTTAGGGTTTGGGGTGTGTGGGGTTTGGGGGTTTAGGGTTTGGGGTGTGTGGGGTTTGGGGGTTTAGGGTTTAGGAATTCTGGGTATTGCCTGAACCCTAAGCCCACTGACTACAAACCCCTTAGCTCTGGGAACCTAAGCTTAGTTGCTTATGGATTACGGCTCGGGGCGTTGAGCACACATGGGATAGGGTTCAATCCCGGATCTTGAAATGCAAGGAACTTGGTTTAGGCTTTAGGGTTTAGGAGTTTAGGGTTTTCTGGCGTGCCACCCCACTCAACGTGTAAACGAGCTCCTCCCCCGCACTTTCCCGCTGATGAACACAACCTGGCATTACCCTATGCTACCCTTTGGTTGAACATTATGGTGTATTGCTACTGTGTAGGACAGGATGTCGTCCATCAACAGCAGTCGTCCAGCCAGCCGCAGTTGCTTATTCCCAAAGTCCTAGGCCTTAAATCTCTCGCTCGAAAGGCGTGGAGCGGGTTTAGGCTTCAGTGCTTAGGGAAAACGGCCAAAGCTGCTCTCATTGTTTGCCGCCTGCTCTTTCAAGCCGATCGAAATTATCATATAATTTCGACTTGAAAAGCATCAAGCCCTTCACTCACGCCAGTGACTGTCGAAGTCATATGCATGCGCAAAGGAAAAAACTTCAAAGAGCACTGGCATGGATGATCCTAGTCAAGATGATGACAGTAATAGTAGAAGCCGTACCCACGGTCCTCATCACCGCCATCAACGTCGTTGTTGTCGTCATCAGCATCACACAGCATCATCATGTCTAATATTAATTTTGCTTATCGTGATGCTGGTTATCACCGTGAGCACCATGTGAAAAATGACGGAATGTGGTTTGCCTGCTTGCTGAAGCTTCTGCCTGTGGTGATGTGTTATTTTGTTGATGCTGATTCTGAGGTTCTTGATTTGCACATTTCTTGGTGCTATTCCTTTGTAAACCTTGGGCTTCGTCGTCGTCTTCGTCGTGGCCGAGGTCGTCGTCGCGGGCGGGTCGTCGCAGTAGTCCGGCTGATACCGCTCCCCATTAGTACTAGAGTCAGTTGCTAGGCTGGAGAGCATCTCAGGAACATGGCTACCTGATCAAAGCATCCTTACCACGTTTCAGTTAGCAGTGCGGGACCCCGTACTCTCCAAGCTCTCATGTCTACTTAAGGGTTGAATGGACTTAGCAAGTGGGTCATAATTGGGGTTTCAAGTCTCCCAAGTTGGACTATCCCAATTACAACCTTTCTTATAAATAAGGTACTGACTAAGTGCCTTGGGCCTTTTAAGTAGTGCACCGAGGCCCTTGCTCTACCTCGTTGCCATGGTTGCTCGCCTTGTTCCCGTCTACCGTCAACTAGGAGCGGTTTGGAGTTTTAGGGTTTAGAAAAGAGTTTCCGGTGTTTTAGGATTTAGAGAAATTTAGACGTGTGCTAGCCAGGATTTGTAGAAGCTATGTGTGGGATGCGGCTTAGAGTTTGGAGAGGCTCATTTCCGTCTGAGCGTGGAAGTGTAAGTGGCCTGCGAAGCCTCAAGTGTCATGAGCGGCAGCTCCACCGTTCTGCTGTGGATGGAGGAAATCTTGCATAGGATATGTTATGTAGCTTCACCCCGCGCCACCTTCTCAACATTGCTATGAACACGCGGTTTTACAAAATCGTTCCAATGACAGAAATCTTGCACCGCCCCAAGAGATCTTTCCTCAATGTCAGAAAAGGGGCGCGGGGGTTGTTGCTTGGATGTGTACTCGAAACAGTGTGTGTAGGTGGTGCAAGATTTCCTCCATCCACCGTAGCGGTGCCGCCTGGAGCAGTGCGAGCTTCATTAGAGTCGATTTCATGGAGCGTTCAGTGATCATGAGCACGAGCTCCGTCGTGCCAGTAGTGCAGCATGGGAGCCAGCATCATGAGCATCAGCTCCATCGTACCAGCGGTGCCGTATGAGGGTCACTGCCTTGGAGCCTTCAATTCCAAGGCAGCCCCAACAGCATCATGAGCATCAGCTCTATCGTGCCAGACGTCGCATGGGAGCCAGCATCATGAGCATCCGCCGATGGTGTTGTCTGACCAACTGCTCAGCGGCTAAAACCTTGAACAGAACCGGAAGCAATATCTCCTAAAGAAAGCAATGCCCATCAGACAGCCTAGCCATCGCCAGGACTTCTTCTCTTTCTGGTTTACTACATATTCGCGACGATTGGACTGCAGATATTTGGTGGCCGCATCTACGCCGCTTGCTGAGATTTCTGGCGCTTTGTGTGCTGCACGCAGGGGTTTGCAATTGATGTGGGCCCCAAGCCAACCGTGAGGACCTAGGGTTGAATAATGTCTCCAACTTGCCTGTAGGGACTTGAAGAATGAATACCTGGACACTTGGGCTATCTGGGCTTGTAAGTGGTGATATGCCGCGCCCCGACACCCTGCTTTCCGACCTCCCACAGCTAGTTCTTAGTAGAGGAGTAGGTAACCTTTAGCATTTGTGGGCTTCGGATTTTGGTTTAGCTTTTAGGGTTGTGAGTAGGTAACCTTTAGCCTTCTAAGGCTTACGGTTTAGGTTTAGGGCTTTGAATAGGTAACATTAGCCCTTTTGGGGGGCCAGGGAGCTTGGCAATTCGGTTTATGGTAGGGTATTGGCGGCTTGGAGGTTTCGGGCACCTGCCCAGGTGTACCTAAAGGGCGTCTTTGCGGCCGGAGGGCTCAAAGCCAGTGTGTTGGTGTTCAAGTTGCAGTGGTTGATGCCTGCGACTCTTTTATAAGGGAGAGAAGTACTGTAGTCTGCAGTAAAGACCCCCAACCTTCAAAGTACACCCCACAGAAACAACAGCCCCGAAAACTTAACATGGGTGGTTGTCAAAATTATGGTCCCTTTTGGGCCCTTATTATAATACGGCGCCTATTATTTAGGGTACCCCAAAAAAGGGGCCATAATTTTGACAACTACCCACATGCTAAGTCCCGAGTCTGACACCTTAAATCCCGAATCCGTAGCCATAAAATCCCCAAAACACAACGCTAAAAGTCTCGAAGCCTTCACTCTCTCAACCTTGAACACCCTAAACCCTAAACCCGAAACCTAGGGGCCTTAGTAATTACGTGTACTATTTTTGGGGTTCCTGATTGTAATTTTAGTATATCGGGCCCCACAACCCTAAACGATTACCTATACCATTTTTGGAGTTCCTGACAAAGTCTAATTATAGTAGAATGGGCCCCAAAACCCTAAACCCGGACCGTCAACCGAGTTGATCCCTCAGGAGATCAACCCAAAGTTGGTTGGAAGAGACTTTGCCACAGCCGGTGCCCGGTCGCATGGAAAGGTTGTTTGACGGCGCAGCCATATGGGTAGTTTGTCCAAATTAGGGTCCCTTTTAGAGTCCTGTTTATAAGTGTTCCGTACTATATTGGGGACCTCAACAGGGACCCTTTTTTTAGAGAACTACGCATATTCTAACAAACGGCAAAACCTGAAGCACCAGACCGCTCTGAGTCGAAAACACTCCTATACACCCTATCTATCCGTTTGGGCAGCGTTTCGGTGACACTTGCTTTCTTCACAGAACAGCGGCTATAGCCCTGAGCTTCGGGTTCAGAGGCTTACTAGTTTGGACTAATCGGTGGCTTGGGACGACGTCGTCGGATTCATGGAGCCCTACATCCACACACCCGGGAGCTCAGCTGCCGACACTCGGGGAGGCCTGAACTACAAATGCATCTCTATCAATCTTGGGGGGCTTGAAGTTAGCCTGCGAGTTAACTTCTGCCATTATGACCACCATGGTTTTATTCTCCATTGTAGCGGTGGCTCTGTCTATATATGTATTGTATTGTATTATCGCCATCGTCACAAACATTAGCAGCAGCAGTACCAACCACCATCAGTATACGCGCCAGTTCCATCGTCATTGTCACGGGACACCATCATCGCCATCGGCGTCCTGCTGGTACTTTTGCGGTTGTTTTGCTTGTTACTCTCGTCACTGTTGTCCAGAATGACAGTCTGCATCCTTGCCAGCAGCATCATTAACTTCTTATCATCGGTCTTCCTCCTCGTCGGGGTCGTCGTCGTCGTCACGGGCATCGACACCGCTGCTGGCAGCACATACCGTCCACCGAATGACCTGATGCCATGTTTTGCTATCCATGGGCGATCCTCGCTCCTCGTTGACTAGCCTAGTGACAAGCTAGCAAACGGCTATGGAACCGAAACGAAAATCCTGAACGATCAATCCCCCAAACCGGAAACCCAGAACCTGCGAGAACCCTAAACTTTATGCAGTACCCGAACCCTCGTCCCTCAACACTGAAGCCAAAACCGGAAAGCCCTAAACCCTGAACCCAAACTCTGCATCGTAGCTCTTTTCGATCCCCCTCAGCAATCCTTAAAAGCTCCTTTGGATGGAACCCTTAATACGGTAAACCCGAAACCCCGTATGGATTTAAAAAAGGACCCGCCCTGTGCCAACGAGGCTACTGGGCACTGAACTTCAACGACTTCCCCTCGGGCTTAGTAACGCTCTTTGTGCTGATGGTAGCCACTGAGCCGACTCCAAAGGGGAAGAATAGGGTTCCTTTGAAGGGGTCTGTAAGGGATCTATAGCTAGGTATAGGGGCCTTCATAATAACTAGAATAGGCTTGAGGGTTTAGGGTTTTTCTTTGGTTTAGGGTTTAGGGTTTAGGGTTCCCATTAAAGGTTCCCTTCAGGGTTCCTTTAAGGGTTCCTTTAAGGGTTCCTTTGAGGGTTCTACAAGGGTTCCTTTTGGGGGTTCTATAGGGCTTTGGAGTTTTACGGTTGGAGTTTAGGGCTCCGGGTTAGCGTTCGAGGCTTCAAGGCTTGTGCCGTGTTCATGGTTTAGGTTGGGTACTGCCGCCACTCTGTAACAGTTGGATAATGCTTATAACATAGAATTCTCTAGCCCTCATTTCGACCCCTGAAATAGACTGTTACAGGGTGGGAGCAGTACCTAAGGTTTAGGCTTTGTCAGTTTACCGTTTCGTTTGAGAGAGGGTTGGTCATGGAGTTGATGGTTTTGGGCAAGGGCATTGGGTTAAGGGGTCGCGCTTTACACTCTCTTGCAGGGGGCTGGCACCAGAAGACCACTCCTGGTTGGACCCGATTTTAGGGTGCTGAGTTGGGGCACGGAGCACGTAGTATAGAAGCCTAAATAATTACCAACATTATTCGTTTGGGTTTCTTATTATAACTATACTATAAGGGAGCCCAAAACCCTATAATGATTCAGGCCCTTATAGTAGGTTGGGTCATACTTGCAAGCAGATGCCTGGGTTTAGTGGAATCTTCGGGCGAGCGGCAAACTTCGTGGGAATGGGAACGATACGGCATACCTGCAACCTTGGTCATCACGCTGAAGCAAAAGTTGAGTTTTGAAACGGTAAGCAACAAAGAGGGGAAAATCCTGATGCCTACAACACGGACACATCCCACGAAAAAGCCTAAGTAGAACTATACTTGGGTTATAAGTCCCCAGAGTGGGGCACATCATAACTATATCCTTAATCTTAAGCTTTGCAAGTAGCTTTAAGACTCTATGACCTCTTCCTTCAGTTTGGAGGATTGCATCCTGAATCCGAAGGGACCCCCGTCCTAAAACCCCAAACCCCAAGGCCCCAAACCCAAACTCCCGCCGATCCTGCGGACGCAGGGTTCCTCATGATGATTATCGTATCGGCGTTGGAATCATTGGTACGTCTAACATCGTTCCTGAGGGTTCCATGTCGTGACTCTAGTATAGTGGTGGGAATCATCAGGAATCGGAATATTGTTTACCCCATAACTAACCTGTTTCTAATAACCAAGCCCCCAAGCTCGTAGGATCTCATCTGTAAAACCCTAAACCCTAAACCCTAAACCCAAAGCCAGCCCCGAACCTCATGCGACTCTGAGCCGGAACTTGGAGCTTCAGATAAACAAGGGGACTCTTCTCATGACACACTCTACTTAAAGGCTCATGGGACTTAGTAACTAAGGTTTAGGGTTCCTTATAAGGGTGCTATAGGGTTCTCTAAGAAGGGTTTAGGGTTTAGGGCCTACTTAAAGGCTCATTGGACTTAGTAACTAAGGTTTAGGGTTCCTTATAAGGGTGCTATAGGGTTCTATAAGAAGGGTTTAGGGTTTAGGGCCTACTTAAAGGCTCATGGGACTTAGTAACTAAGGTTATAAGTAGGTTACAACTAGGATAACCCCCACTTAGGGGACTTATAACCCCAAATATAACCTACTTACTAAGTCCAATGATCCTTTAAGTAGAAGGGTGTTTCATACAATGGACTCCCCAAAAAAGCCTCCGCAGGTGAACAACTGGTTTGTTGTGGCTGACGGCTTTATGGCTGCTGGGGCCCCAGATTGTTCAATGACCAATGCCTGCACAGCTTCTATGCAGTACTAAAGTGTCATTGCCGTATATGCTATTACCATGATGATTCTTCTTCTTGTTGTCGCATAGTGGTATTTGTCGTCGTCGGTGTCGTCGAGGCAGCAGCAGAATAGCTTTTGTGGATTTGGTGGTTTAACTTTCCAGGTTTAGGGCCTGAGCGCAGCACCCTAAACCCTAAACCCCGAACCCCTAAACCCCCTAAACCCCCTAAACCCCCTAAACCCTAAACCCAAAACCGTGTGAGTTCATGGACTGCCAGGTTTTGCGTCGTGAGGGTTCTGTTCGGTTACGACCTCGGAAGTTGTTTTCGACTTGGGAGTTTCCGAATACTGGGGGTGCCTTATTTTGGGGCCCATAGAGTACTTAAAGGCTCATGGGACTTAGTAAGTAAGGTTATAAGTCGGTTATAATTAGGATAACCCCACTTAGGGGACTTTTTACTCCAATTATAACCTACTTACTAAGTCCCATGATCCTCTAAGTAAGGATCCTACGAGGGTGCCATATCAGGGCCCCCTATTTTCGGAAACTCCCATTTCGCTGTTGTTGAAGGTGGGGTTCTGTAGGGTTTTGACGTGGCTTTATAGGTTTTTTCCTCAAGTGTTTAGGACCGGTGTCTTGAAAGTTGAGCTGCGCAGCTCCGCCTGCAACGCTCTTACATAGTTCTGTCATGTAGCTTTGGCCCAGCAAGCTTGTTGAATACAACCGCTGTGGCTCCTATAAACCCTAAACCCTAAACTCTATACCATATGCTACTCGAAACATGATAGTCTTCAGTCTCACTTTGGCGAAACATGAATCCTAATTCAGAACATTGGTGCTCTTGCAGGCCCCATAAGGGAAATCTATATGACCTCAATGTAGATTTTGGTGGTCACCTTTTACAGGTGTACCCGTACTTCGTACAGGAATCGCAAGGCGGGTTGCCAGAGCATGCGCATCTTTACACACCAATAGTGCAAACATTTCATCACTTACAGATGACTTACGAATCCCTAAGCCCTAAGCCCTGAACCCCAGACCTTTCCCTGGTGACATGTTCTCGCATGCAGGATTTGAGTCTCTGCGTGGGCCCAGCAGGTTCAGCTCTCCAAAACCCGAATCCCGGTTCCCTGAACGAAGCAAACCTGACATACTGAATGGCCCTAAGCCCTGAACCCTGAATCACCATCAACACTTTCATCCCAAAACACTTAGAATCGCGAACTCGCGAATATGCAGAGCCTAAGACAGCCAGCACCGATACTTGCCTTAGTTTGATCTGGTTGCTAGCCAGGGGTGCGCAATGTGACGCCTCTTGATATTGGGGTTTGTGAAAATCAGGATCCCTCTTCCTGGCGCGCGTTTTGAGTTCAGGGCCCAGAAAGCCGAACTCTGAAAACAACGCCACGCCACGAAGAAAGGTGACAAACGACTACGCAGCCACCTTCTTTGTGCTTTTCTTCGTGACAGTGCCTTGGCACCTGGTACTCTGGGCGAATAGCGTGGCCGATTCTACGTGGGCTCTATGAGGGTTCTGCAACAAGAGTTTTAGGTTTTAGGGTTGCCATTGAGGCCTTCACAATCGCCCCAAATCCCAGACCATACGAGGCCTGAATCCTAGAACCCCCAAAACCCTAAACCCCAAACCCAGGTGAACCTCATTGTCCTAAACATCCTCATCGCCCTGATTCTCGAGAGCTCCGCCGCTGTGCGGGAGGCGCAGCGGAGCTGCGCAAGCCTTGATCTCTTAGTTTAGGATTTAGGGTCTCTGATAGGGACCTCCACAACTAGACAAGGGTTTCTTAAAGGGTTCCTAACAGTGACCTAAACTTGCTCTATAAGAAGAAAAGGGTTCTGTCACATCTTCACCCTCTGTGATTCCGACTGGAGCCTACTTCTTCTGTCTCTGTCGTGTTTGGCAGCCCAGACAATGTATGTATATATATATATGTATACGTATATGTATATATGTATGTTACGTATATGTAGACATATTATGCATGTATGTATATACAACGTCGTTTGGACATTGTTACAGGGGCACTACACAAACGTAGGCTCTCGTAGATTGCGAATTCAATAGCGCAAACCCATTCGCTGAGCCTGGTGCAGTGAAGCTGCCAAGCCGAAAGCAAGGCCCGTCTGCTGTGGACTCGTTGTTGAGGCACGCAAACACCCCTTTGTTAAGGAATATACCTCAAATTAGAAGGGGCTGCATATTGTGGTTAAAGCTACATATATTCCGTAAGTAAGGTGTATTGGGCTCTCTGGCCATTTGTGTTAAGGTGTGTCATAATCATCAGCATAAGACACGCAGCAGATTTTTTTATCACTATTTGCAGCAATGTGGTAGCTTAATTAAGCTCCTCGACGAGAACGTTACGAAGCTGTGTGAAAAACTCATGTGGAATCAGTGCCAGGAGCTTCAGAGGTTGCCTGAGGAGGCCGTGAAGCCGGTTGCCGGATTTCTTGTTGTTCAGCTCACCATCGTCGCGTGGTGCGGATTTAAGATTTAAAGCTTCAGCGATCAGGGTATATTCGAGTCTTTTTAGGATTGCCTTTATGTAGTAGTTGTTGTTTTAGCAGTTGTAGCAGTAGTTGTTGCTGTTGCTGCTCTTGTCGCTGTGGGGTTTTAGAGGAATCTCCAACAGCGGGGGTGGGTTACGAAAACTTTCTATGAAACGCAGAGTCTGCATGAGGCATATCCAACACCATTATTGTCTTTTTTTGACGATGTCGGAAACAAGGTGGCGTAAAGGCGTTATAGGTGCCAGTGACCAAAATCCTGAGTCGCTCCAATATTGCCCCCCCTCCCCCACTCGAGGTCGCATCCCACATGCGGAATAAGAGATAGCTTTCTGCGTGTTAAGGAATCTAGTCAAGTCGGAGGTCACTGATTCGACGGCTTCATGGTCCAGAGCAGCATATGTTCAACTACCTGGACAAACATGTAATAATCGTCGAGCTCCAACTGCCGTCTATGGCAGACTTCGATGCATGCATACATGTTTACTCCCCACATACACAAGTGTTTACACAGATACGCTGGTATGGTATACATGCGCATAAAAAAAATGCGCAAAGCTGTAGGAGGAAACTAAACCCCAAACCCAAAACCCAGACCCCAAACCCCCCCCCAAACCACCAAACCCAGGCCTCAAATCCCTAAACCGTAGTGGACCCAATATGGAGTGAGTGCACTTCGTAGGACAATTCTAGTAGTAGAGTAGAAAACCTTTGCTTTTCGGGTACTTTCATCCCAATAGGCTCCCAAAGGTAAACCTCTAGTTTTCCAGGGTACGTAGTTACTGGAGAAGTAGCTAATGTTGGGCTCGGGGGACCGACAGTGACTTTGGAAGAGTCGAGCTCCCCCAAAATTTTGGTTTAGGGCTTAGGGCCGTTTAGGGTTTAGAGTTTAGGGTGTATGGATACTAAAGCCCTAAAACTAAATATTGGACTCTAAAACCACAGAATTAATCCCTTCAAGAACCCTTGAAGGATCCCTAGATTAAAGGGAAGTCACAAAAGGAACTGCAAAGCCGTAAAGCACATAAAAGCCCTAGGCCCTAAGCCCTATGGGTTGATGGTTTAGGGTTTAGGGTCGTATAGTATCCTTGCAGCACCCGTGTTCCCCTCTTCGACTTTTCGTATCCCTTATAGGAGCCCTACAGCCTAAATCTTAAAGCACTAATATAGGGGCCTTTGTAATACCTCTACTATTTTGGGGGGTTCCTTATTATATCTATAGTAGAATATACCCGAAAGCTCTATTGCAATGATTAAGGCACTTATATTAAGTCCTACGCCCCCATCAGGAGGAAGATCCCTAAACCCCAAGCCCCCTAAACCCTAAGCCCTAAACCCCAAGCCCCCATCAGGAGGAAGATCAACCCAGGCGGAGCTGGAGCCAAAGGAACCGTGAATTCGTGCTCCAGCGGCTCCTGTTCAATGAGGCCGGGGTTGAGTGACTCCTTAAGGAAGTCCTAGGGCTCCTTTAAGGGATCTATAGGGTTCAGGTTTAGGGTTTGGGGTTTTAAGTTCAGGGCTTAGGGTTTAGGACTCGGGGTTTATATAGGGGTTTAGGGTTTAGGGTTTGGGATTTTCAGTTTCGGGTGTAGGGTTTAGGGTTCAGAAGACCCTGGGTTGAACTGATGCGTGGAAGTCGTAAGGCTATTCTGGTGAGCGGCTTTGAGGGCACCTGGAACTTTACATGGGAAGACCTGAAATCCCAAGCCCGAGTGCAGACCGCCTGATTGCTGAAACCACGTTCTGTCAGGGTTTGAATATTTCTTGGTCCTCATTTTCTTGAAGCCTTTCGACGTCAAGGGGATCAACTAATCAGGTGTTGGCAGCACCTGAAAACGCCACGCCCCAAACCTCGAAACCCAAAATTCCTACACCCACTCAGACCGAGTCCTCCGAACAAACACACCAAATCCCATGAGCTCTCGGAGCTCATTTCCCTGTAAGCAGCTTATATCAAACTGCGTAAGTCTTACTTAAGTTGTAGGACCAAACCCTCTACTCTAAACGCTGAACTAAACCCTAAACTGCTCCCGGAATGGAAGGGTACCCTCATTATAAAGGGGGTACTCAGCAACCTAGAGAGCGTGGGTGACTTCAAACGCGAAACAGAGACTCTGTGGCCCGCCCTGCACTTCCCCGTCCTGGCGATGCATATGGTTTAGGGACCCGAAAAGTACGTAAGCACAAGCATTTTATAGGGATATCCCTACCTTAATGGGCTTCATTATAAGGGGGTTATATGGGATATCCCTATCCTAATTTTTGCTTATTTGCCCCAAAAAGCTCCAAGCTGCGAGCGAGCCCGCATATCACCACATCGTTTCAATCGCGAGGAGGTGGCACGGTCCACCCTAAGCACTCAACCTGAAACCCTGAACACTGCAAACCCTAAACACTCAATGCCAAGCCCTAAACCCTCATAGATTGGGTGGTACAGCGCTCAACTTCTTAAGCCACGGGGCCCTCGATCCGAAATCCTCCGAAGCCGAGTTCGAATCTTCGAAGCTAGAGGCCTGGATAATTCCTAGTAGTAGAGTAGGTAACCTTTAACCTTTCTGGGGTACTATAGGGTTTAGTGTTTAGGGTTGAGGGTATATAATCCCAAGATACTCCCGAACGCTAGCCTTTAGTTTTCCAAAGTACCGGACGAGTAGGTCATCCCATTTTAAATATAGTGTTATTAGTACTACTTCGAGGCCCAAAGGACGTAGTAAGTAGGGTTTTTAATTGGGCTTATAGGTGCCCTGTGTAGGGTTGTAACCTTACTTAGAACCTTACTTACTAAGTCCCATGAGCCTTTAAGTACTATACTTCAAAGGGTTCCCCATTATAAGTATAGTGTGATGTACCCCAAAGACCTATCCTAATGACTAAGGCCCTGCATGATCTCAAAATCGGAGATCTCACAATGTGTTAGAGCTTATGTTTTACATCGGTTGTATCCAAACCCGGCCCGGGGTGGTCCGGAAATCCTGAACCCCTAAACCCTAAATCCCTAAACCCGTAAACCACTGAACCCTAAACCCACAAAGAACCGCGAGCTTTCAACCCTTCGCCCCAGAGCCGAACCGAATTTCGGAGGCTTTAGGGTTTAGGGTTTCTGGGTGGGTGTTGGTCCGGGGTTTAATTTCGGGGTTTGGGTTTGAGGGGTTTGGCGTCTGAAGGTCTTGGAGTTCGAGGTCCGGGAGTACGGCTTCAAGGTTTTTTTTTTGCGGGTTTAGGGTTCAGTTAGGCTTCAGGCTCTAAGGGTCTAGAGTTTCTTTTGTTATCCAAAGACCTTGCCAAGGATCTTTGTAGAAGCCTTCGGCCAGCACCCAGAGACTCAAGAGAGTAGGGTCCCTTTAGTTTCTACACTACCATTAACAATGAGAGCCTACAGAAAAGGTAGGTTATGGTAGTTTAAGGTAAACCCTAAACCCTCTGGCAGGAAGAAAGGCTGGAAAGCGTAGTTTCCGGTCATCATCCAGGAAGAGCCAGCACTCCGGCAGCTTTGGATGTTTCGGTTTGTATAAGCATAGCAGAACAAGCGGCCTTGGGCGCTTTTCGGTTTGGAGCTTCTCGAGCGCCATCCGGGTTTCAAGTCTGCAAGCGAACAGGGCTTTGGGAGGGGGAGGGAAATACAAACGGCACTCAGCACGAGTACATTCACAAGCAAAAATCATATACGTATATATATATGTATATTTATATGTATATATATATATACATATATACATATATATCCCGTAAGTCTTAAATTCCGATATAAACCCGAAACCCTAAACTGACCCCTAAAGCTGACATCCTCTCAACCCTGAGCCCTAGACGCTAAACCCTCAACTCTACGCCCTTTAAACTCGAAGCTTGACATGCTAAGGCGCGGCGACTTCGGTAACCTTTACCTCGCCGAACAGTGCTTCCTGAGCTATTTGTTGTCCGGTATTCGAGCTCAGGGTTCAGGGTTTAGAGGTCTAGCGTTTAGGATGGTTTGGGGCTTAAGGTTTAGGATTTAGGGTCCAGGGTTTATGGCCTCAGCAATGATCCATGGAGGCGCAAGTCGTAAGGTCGACCGAACTGGGGCGGGACAGCAAAGGTGCTCAGTGCCCGCATCTAGACAGATGTCTGATGGTTTACGCAGCATAGACTCCCCACCTGCGTCTCATGGAGCCGACCCCTGTAACTAGGGTGAAGGGCGGTCACTCTCAAAGAGACGTGCCATGAGATTAGATCCGCTACAAGCCTGCAGGTGTGAGTTTCGGAATGTTTAGGACACCTTATGAGGGATCCGTCGGCTTTAGGGTTGTGAAACCGCTGCGGTGTTCTAGCATTTCTGCCACCCTAGTCTCACCTTTCCAGTTGCAAGCCGTGATGTTGACGGCAAGCCGCCCTCTTCTTAGCGGCAGCGGCAGCTTTTTCGCATATGCTCCACCCTAAATCCTGGAGATTGAACTGTAGATGTCAGTTGACATGGACCCACTCATGGCCCATGACCAGTGTTGGCAAACTAGGGACCTACTGAAGGTCGTGTTGAAGAAGCATGTTGCATTCCTAGAACAGGTACATCACAAAGAGAGCCCTAAGTTTCTGTGGTGACAGCTGAGTACATGGCTGGCCGATGAGGTAGGGTTCAGAATCTGCTCTTGATTTTCTAAATTCTTTAACTTAGGGTTCAGGTCTTAGGATGTGGAGGGGTTTAGGGTTTAGGGTTTAGGGTTATGGGAGTTATGGGGCTCAGGATGTGCCAAATCCGTTAGCCTTAGAGCCTGAGGAGGCGGCTTTGTCACGCAAGATGATATGTCAGCGGATCTAATCTTAATGTCAGACAGCATCCACCAAGGGGCTCCCCAGGAGGAGCAAGACGAGGTGCTCTGAAGCTAGTCTTCTGCTTTGTATACTTGCCGTCAGCTTTTCCATTCGACAAGATGGTGCTTCCGATGTTGCGATGAGGGAGTTTCCGAAAACAGGGGACCCTAATATAGCACCTTAAATAGTAGGATCCTTATTATAAGGACCCCAAAATAAGGTACCCCTAATTCTCGGAAACTCCCATGATGCTCCTCAGGAGTCTCTTGGCCTGGATGTGTTGCCGCTTTGAAGGCTTGGCAAGCCTCGTCCAAAGAAGTGAGCAAGACTCGGCTCGGGCCGAAACCCTAAACCCGAGGCATCATTTTAAGCGCAAATATTAACAACAGTTCAATGCAGCCCCTACTTCCAATTGTTGGAGTACCTACCTTTGGTTAGTAGGGAATGGAAGATTGGTGGTAATAGTAGTTATAATTGTACCCCATTCCTCCATTCCCTACTAACCAAAGGTAAGAGTATGGGGCTGTAGGACCCGAATCCGAGTTCCCACGTAGCACCCTAAGACAAGGAATTCTGTCTTCCTAATTATTGTTCAGTCGTCGAGGTAAGCCCCGCAACCAAAGAAGACAACAGGGTACAGGTTCCCAACAAATCAAGTTTTAGGGCTTTGGGGCTCGGGATCGAGGGCTGGAAGTTGAAGATATGTGTGTAAAACCACCTCTTGCCAAGGCCGCCGTGGAAGACAATGCCGCTGTGGAGGCCAGGAACAGCCATCAAGTATGGGCCGTATGTCTTTTACTGCAATCTCGACTACGGGAGCTACCTCAATCATGGCCATGAACTGTATCTCACAGATAATGGCGTGTTCTGTCGTATGAGAGCATTGCGCCCATGTACCTGACGTTCCACTACAGGCCACCTCACGAGAAGGATCCTGGCGGTCTCCGCCACGAGAGGGAACAGAATGCGGCAGGGGTAGGCTCNATGTACCTGACGTTCCACTACAGGCCACCTCACGAGAAGGATCCTGGCGGTCTCCGCCACGAGAGGGAACAGAATGCGGCAGGGGTAGGCTCTTCACATGAAGAGGGAACCTCAGCCACTGCTTCTGCCTCAGCTTCCGGAAGCTCTCCACAGGGAGAGGCACCGGGCAGCAACCATGGGCTCCGGCCCGCTGTGGAGGACGATGCCGCTGTACATGAGCTAGATTACCAAGGGCTCCGGCCTTCTGTGGAAGGTCTATGTGTTCCTTGGGAACCATAAACCTTAACCCCGAAATCCAAAATCAGCAATGCTGCGGTCTTGTGCCTGCTTTTGTTCCACACTCTGGTAGCATCGTGTAGGTTCTGGTAGCGTTAGGCTTCTGGTTGAGAAGGTTTCAGAATAACTTGCACTGCGTTAGCAGGGCTTGACTCTCCCACTCCCTCTCCCTCTGCCTCTCCCTCTCCCTCTCCGCGCTGGCCTGCAAGTAAAGCTGTTACGAACCTGCGAATGTGCTAAGTTGACCCGGCAACGTCTCTGCCCACTTGCTGCTTGTGTTCTCACACGCTATAGTTTTTGCAAGCTCTCCCTGATTTACTGTCGGGAGGAGTTGTTAGCTAGGCAGGGACACGGTCCACTAATCGTAGGAAACCGGGGACATTGTCCACTAATCGTAGCAGGGGACGCTGTGCTCGACTCAGCGCGAATAGGTTGCCACGGGTTCCGGCCCGGTGCGGAAGATTGTGGAAGGACATGGGAGACACTGTTTCATTATCCGTAGCAGGGGACGCTGTCCCCGACACAGCGCGAATAGATTGCCACGGGCTCCGGCCCGCTGCGGAAGCTTGCGGAAGGCGGAAGGCCGTAAGTAGTGCTAGAGGTCTTGCCCCGGTATCTAACGTAGAGCCAGGCGTTTGACACAGTCTCTCGCCAGATCATCTGGCTCCTCCAAGCAGAAGGGGGCAGATGGGGACACAGTCCGCCTCGTACATGCATAGCAGGGGACGCTGTCCTCGACACAGCGTGAATACATTGCCACGGGTTCCGGCCCGCTGCGGAAGATTGTGGAAGGAGGTCGGGGACACTGTCCACCAATCGTAACAGGGGACGCTGTCCTCGACACAGGGCGAATACATTGCCACGGGCTCCGGCCCGCTGCGGAAGATTGTGGAAGGGCATCGGGGACACTGTCCACTAATCGTAGCAGGGGACGCTGTCCTCGACACAGCGCGAATAGAATGCCACGGGCTTGAAGAAGCTGTTTCAACACAATTGCTAAGCCCCCTAATGCCATGTGGAGCCAAGATGCCGAGTCTTTTTCTGCTTGTTGTCTGGATCTTTGCATGAAGCTGAAGCTTCATGCACTTGGTGCAGCATACCGGCCAAAAAAGCCTAAAGCATAAGCCGTTCGTAATCTCTAAACCCGAACCTGCTTGCATCCCCAACCGCAAACCCCGTATAGAGCCCTTTGTAAACCCCGATAATCCTATTGTAAGCTTTATAAGTTTTAAACCCGTTCGAGTTTCAAGCTTGTTTATCAAACTCAATTCTCGTAGCCTTTGCCCAAGCAGGTGACAGAGATCCGCGACCGGTCGGCCGTTGTGTTGCCTTGCGAACGAGGTGCGTTGCAGTCTGTATTGTTTAGGGTTTCGCTTTAAGGTTTTCGGGCTTATTAAGGGGTATTAAGGGTTCAGGGTTTCGGGTTTCAGGGTTTGGAGTTTTGCAGTTTACAGGTTTAGGGTTTTTGTGGTCTTGATCTTGGGGTTTAGCTTTTACATGTATTTACGGAGATTAAACTCATCGCCTTTCATCCTTAAGGTCGGGCTGGAAGGTTGATTGGGGGGGTTAGGATTTGCCGTGTAGTGTTCGGGTTTGAGACTCCCAACTAATTTTAATCTCGGTGCTTTCGCGCTTGGTGTTTGCACCCTTCCGCTAAAGATCCCGAGATATCCGCGTGGCGGATTTCGAAGTCATCGATTTCGACTATGCCGTCATCGCAGCAGGAGCCGTGTGCGGGCTTCAGGGTTTCAGAGCTTGTGGTTGGGGAGCTCAAAACGTTGTTGCCCAATCCAGCTCTCCAACTCCCGACACATATCATTTTTCTGTTGTGGCATTCTTCTAAAGTTTAACTTTGTTTTTTTGGTGTTCAGGAAGTAAGTTGAAGAGCAGTGCGAATTAGGGCTCCTGGTGGGGAGGCTTGCGTGGACGGTTTTTGGATCAGCCAGAGAATTCAATTTCAAAGTTCTTATCCCCAAAGGCTGAATCACGAACCCTAACCCTTAAACCCGAACCCCCTCAACCCTAAACGAGAATGTTTCCTTTAAGGCACGCATGATGGGAGGGGTATGTTGGGGCCATGATGTTTATCGGGGCTTCATGGCGCGTTTCATTGTGTGCTTATGGGGTGTTATGAGGTCAATTTTACATTAGTTACATGGGTTGTGAAAACTGTGTTTTAGGGGTTTGAACCGTCGGGTTCTCATAATGTAAGCATTCGTATCATGATAGATAGACAGACAAACTGTCCACACATAAAAACCTAAACAGTTGTAGTGCGACAACAACCCACCGTACTTGTTGAAGGCCCCCATGTAACTCTAGGCTACGATGCTACACTGAAGCCGCCCAACAGCATAATCTGCAAGAATCCTTAATTGCGGTCACCAGCACAGTCCTCCAAGCACAGTCCTCGCAATTTCAGCAAGTTTCGAATCAAAAACCCGTGAGGTTCATGCGGTACACAGGTAACAGCATTCATTGTTGAGGGAAGATCACGGCTTTTCAACATGCGGGTATACGGGATCTCACATTGTAATTGGGGTGTACAAGTGGGTTTCTCGAAGGTTTCGAAGCGTATGTGATCTTTGCAAGCAGTTAATAGGGGTTCTATAAGATGCTTGCAGGTTCGCGATATCTGGGCAGAAGCCAATGGAAAGTCGCAGGCTCGTCTTTCTCTTGCCCCGTATCTCTTTGGGGAATGCGCGCGGGTACCCCAAACCCTGACTCTAAATGCGCTAAACCCCAACCTGCAATCCTGAACCCAGCACTTGCACCCTCAACCGAAATCCCGAACGCGAAGCCCTAAACCTCAACACCGTGACACGCTAAGCCGAAGCGACTCACAACCTTCATCTTGTACTGATTCTGTTGACTTGTCCCTAAGTTGAGGATCATCTTTTCGTCGCTGAATTCCAGACTCTAGCCTTAAACCTTACATGGGATAAGGTTGAGGCTTAAGATCGTTAAACCCTAAAACATTAAACCCACTGGATCCCTCTAGGGGTTCGAGCAACGACTATTGCACATCGCTGGGTTTCTCTGGGACTTGCAGACAGGAGCCATTGTGCACTGTTACGATTCAGGGTTTAGGGTTCAGGGTTTGGGGTTTAGGCCTTTAGTGCCGCAGGGACATGCCATTTGATCCAGCATGTCTTTTAAGGCTCTGGGGGTTTAAGGGTGAAGCGGTGACATGAGGGTTGAAGGTTTCAGATGTTCGAGGGTTCAGGGGTGAAGGTTTGAATACATGGGGTTCAGGTTAAGGGTTCAAGAGTGTAACATGTAAGGGCTTGGAATGTAAGGAGTTACGAATGGCTGGCCACGAAGAGCGAAGGAGGACAAACGTGTACCTGGAACTCCTCCCGCGAAGCCCAGACCGCCCAAGCGGAGGCTCAGTCATGCCCAGCCCGGCCCCTTTGAACACCCTTGCCATAGAAATCCATCTCAAACAGATGATTGTACAAATGCGAACAACACCAGCGCAACCCTTAGAAACCCTAAACCCCTAAACCCTTAAAATCCTAAACCCCTCAACTTAAACCCCTAAACCCTAGGCCCTAAATCCTTCAATCCCTAACCCCCAAACCCTAAACCCTTAAAGCCCCAAAAAACCCTAAACCCCTAAACCCCTAAGGCCCTAAATCTTTAAAGCCCAAAAACCCTAAACCTGTAAAACCCTAAACCCCTAAACCCTTAAACCCTAAAGCCCTAAACCCCCTCACCCCTAAACCCCTAAACCCTTAAAACCCTAAACCCCAAACCCTTACAACCCTAAACCCCTAAACCCTAAAAAAGGCTCACATCTTTAGAGCCGCAGTCAGGCGACGACGAAGCCCAGCACAGCCTTCAAGGCCGACGACAAGGTGCGAAGGTCGAATGGATGGGCTCCTTAGTGTAAGAACCTGATTAAGAAACCCTGGGCCTATAACCCAAAAATAGTAGGATTCACATAAGGAACCCTAATAAAGGCCCAAGGTTTCTTAGTCAGGTTCCTACATTCTGATGCCCTAATACAAGTCCTTGAAAAGCTAGGTTTTTCGGGGTTAAGGTAGGTTTTTGTTTTTTGCTAGGGCCATGCGCGCTGTGTAAACGCGCGCTTAGGCGCCATCTCAAAAGAAGGGCTTCTCACCAGCTTTGCGATCTGTATAGGTATTTTTTAAGGTAGGGTTTAGGGTTTGGGCTTCGGGTCTAGGGAGTTTAGAAGGTCGATTTGGGATCATGTTTAATGTCCCTTATTGTTTAGTACACAGCCCTATTCATAAATAATTTTGGGGACTGTTGAAATCGACACATAGTACGTGTCTACAGTTACTGACACATAGCACATACTGTACAACACGTGACACAGTAGCTATAACATAGAATGACATAGAAGAACAATATCAGAATGTAATGTAATGTAAACAATACTCTGTAACTGAATCAGTAAGTACGCAAGTGAGTCAGAAAGGGAGGAAATAATGAAACAGGAGCAAGCCAGCAAGTAAGTTAGTAAATACGCACTTACGGGAGTAAGTGTGCAAGTAAGGAAGTAAGCAGGTAAGCCAACAAGCAGGTACGCCAGTGTGTTTGTTTGTTTGTCTGTCTGTCTGTCTGTCTGTCTGTTTGTCTGTGTGTCTGTCTCTGTCTGTCTTCCTGCCTGCCTGCCTGCCTGCTTGTCTCTGTCCGTCTCTGCCTGCCTCTGTCTGCCTCGGTTTGCCTCTGTTTCTGTCAGTGTCTGTGTTTGTGTGTCTCCCTGTCTGTCTGCCTGCCTGTCTGTCAATCTCTGTCTGCCTGCCTGTCTGCCCATCTGTCTCTGTACACATGTGTGTGTGTGTGTACGTACGTATGTGGATTCGGCATGCATCTGTCTATAAGATGTATTAGTATGTATTTGTATGGATTTGTATGTATTTGTGCGAAATTCATACAAATTTAGATGCAGCAGTATGTATTAGAGCGTAGTAGTATATATTGGTACGCATTTGTAGGTATGAGTATGCATGAGTACGTATGTATATCTAAATGTAGAATAATGTAGATGCATATGCACATGCGCATGCATATTTGTAAGTGCATGTGCATGTGTATGTGTACGTAGGATTACATGCATGGCTGTACCCACGTTTTCTGTTCTCGATCTGAGTTTCTCGTTGTTTTTGTTTCGGAGCGGGGCCGTTGTCGATTCTTCGAGTAGGGTTGTGTCTCGGTCCCACCTTGAGGGTCTAGGGTTTAGGGTTGAGGGTGACAAGCAAGCTGATGAGGATGATGGATGATGAAGGGTGCTGATGTTGACCATCATCCGGACTCATTTCAAGATTGACGCCGTGTTAGCTGGCTAATATGGCATTTTCCCTTTGGCCGTTGGATTTTTGAAGGCTTGGTCAATAAACTTTGGTCATCGGGTTCGGTTCTGTCAGGAGAGCTGGACCTGTCGTACTTCGCTGGCAGGCCTCACCGCACTGAGACAACGGCTAGAACAGCGGGCAGCGCGTGGAGAGCCACGCGGCTGTATTTCTAAAAGTTTCGTTAGTAATCACGTCAAGCAATTTAGTGATCTTATCCCAAGTGGGACGCGCTCCTCGTGAGCACTCTTGTCCGCTCAGGAACGGATCGTATCCCCTTAGAGTAATGCCTATATAGCTAGAGGAATTACTATACATCCCAAAGTGCTATTCAAGTAATCTCCTGGCATAGCTCCTAGTGAGGGCCGTCGTGTTGCTCTGGCTTTGCGGGTCTAGGGTTCAGAGTTCCTGATAATTATTCCAAGGACTTCGCACACTTGTTCGGTACGGGTATAGGCGGTTTTGCAGGCAAGCATGTGGGTAATCCTACATGTTGCAGGCCGCACCAGAAAGATAGATCCTCACACTCCCTAGGCGCAAAGCCCTGTACAACCGTGGTAAAGCGCACCATGACGCTGTCATCATAAAATCCACGCCCGTGCAACCCAATGAAGCCACATAAAATCTTTATAGAAGCCTGCGAAACCACATAGCATCCGATAAAGCCATACGGCTCACCATAAATTAATCCTTTCTATTAACCTTGTAGAACCACCAAAAAACGAAACAAGCCAAGTAGAACCTTTCCCAGCTTTTGCAGCCTCAGCCCTAAATCAACCTGAACGCCTGTGACCAAACGATGCAGCGCCAAGGCACCACAATCAGTAAACAAAGCCGAAGCTGAGTCCTGAAACCGACACACCTAAACTAATGAAATGCATAGAGCAAAAGCGTCTAATCACCAAACTTTAAGCCCCTAAACCCTAAACCCTGAAAGCCAAGCTTTAAACCCCTCACAAGGCTGGCTAAATCCTAAACCTTAACCACCAATCTTGAAACCCAAAACCCTATATAAACCCTGAACCCTAAGCAACTCACAAGGCCGGCGGTGCTTTTGGGTGCCGGCCTTGTCGGCGTGGAGCTGGCGGCCGAGCTAGCGAAAGCCTTGGCTGTGCCTCCCAGAGTCTCCAATATCGCTTAATTAGGGATCTATAAGGGGGTTCCTATAAGGGGTCTATAGGGTTTAGGGTTTAGGGAACTCCGACATCCCTTAATTGAGGAATATTCCTTAAATCATATTAGGGATCCTACTATAATTTAAGGTATATTCTTTAATTAAGGGCTATTAGAATCCCCTAAACCCTAAACCCCACAGATCCCTTAAAGGATCCCTTTAAGGAACCCTAGGTATTCCTTAATTAAGGGTCTCGCTTCGGGAAGCTTCTGCTTTCGTACAGGAAGGACTCTTTAGGTTTTAGGGGGGTCCAAGGTTTAGGGTTCAGGGTGGGGTTTAGGGTTTAGGTTTTTGGGGTCCGGGGTTAATACGGCTCATATTTTTGGTTTGTACATGGTGGTTCGGTTTCGTACTGTAAGGGACTCCTTGGGTTTTAGGCTCCAGCGTTGATGGTTTGGGTTTGTAAGTGGTGCTTTGAGGCGGATAGACGGGCTGTAGTGCAGCTGTACAGATTTTATAGGGTTCAAAGGCTATGATGCGGTTTCATGTTGCAGAATTCATGGAGGGTTTTAGCAGACTTTCTAGAGGTTTCTCAGGTTCTATACAGAAATTCTTAAGGGTCCATTAAAGTTTCGAGTAGAGCTGTTTGAGTGTACATAAAGGCTACTCGTACTGCACAAGTTTTGTAGATGTTGTAGGGTTTAGGGTTTTCTCAAGCTGTTTATTAGTCCCTACAGGAGTCTTACAAACAGTTTATTGAGGTCTGGAGTAGAGCTTAACAAAAGTTTCTAACATACGGATCTCCTGAAGAGTTGCCGGGTTCTCAGCAGAGCTTTGCAGGGATGTAGAAAGGGCCGTTCAAGAGATCTATAAGGGTTTGTTAAGAACTCCAGTAGAGTTTCACAGGCTTTTTGCAAGGCTCCGTACAATATTTCATGCCCATGCCAATGCTACCCTAAACCCTAATCCCTAAACCCTAAACCCAAGGCCCGAAACCCTAAACCCTAACCCTAAACCCTGAGCCCTAAGCCCCAAACCCAGAACCAGGATCCGAACCAGAAGAGCTCCAATGACCGGGCCAGTGCAGAGCACTTCCGGAACAAACCTAATGAAACCCCAAAGCCCTCAACCCCAAAGCCTCACATAAACCCTAAACCCTAAAAAGAGCTTCTTTGGGGAATCATCAACCCTAAACCCAAAACAGGAGCTCCTTTGGGGAATCACCAGGCTCATAGTGAAACCTACTTCCCTAAACCCCAACCTCAACCCCAGAGCATCACAGCAAAGGAGCTTCCTGGTGGAACCTTCAGCCCAAAGCCTAAACCTCTCTGTCGTATGAGTTTAAGCACTACTAACCCAGAGACTCCAATATTCCGTAAGTAAGGAATATTCCTTAAATTATAGTAGGATTCGAGTTCCTAATATGATTTAAGGAATATTCCTTATGAAGGGGTATTGGAGTCTCTACTAAGAAGTACCGTGGGCAATGGCGATGTCCGGGCTTTTTTAGCCATTGCCGATGCAAAAATCAGGTGTGTTCTGCTGGGTTGCCTCAATGTTTTTTCCGTTGGCGATGATTTCGCCATTGCCGACCCAAAAATCAGGGTTACATGGATTTTTGCGTGGGCAATGTCGATTTCGGGCTTTTTAGCTATTGCTAAAGCAATTGTAAGAACTCGACTTAGGAAGAAAAACGTTGAATATGTTCCTGATGTCGAGGGTTCCTTAGTGGGTGGCATGATTTTCAATTTCGGAGTAGCGACCTGGACTAGAAACTGCTGCTTCACCCTAAACCCGAAACCCTAAATCCTCAGGCTCACTTCTTGCCAACCTTGCCGGTGATCTTGGCCGACCGCTGCTCGCGACCCTTGCCAACTTTGCCTGTGGACGCGCAGGAGGGCCTGGACAGTTTTGTCTGGTTTTGAGATGTTCTGCTTCAAGGTTGTATCAGAGATCTTTGAGGATTGTTTATGGGAAGCGTCGAAATACAAGACCATACTGCAGTATGAATCATGGATGATAATAGGTTATGGCACCTAAATCCCAAACCCTACACCCTATGGGGGCACCTCGCACATGACCACTGAGCAGGAAAGCCAAACAGCTCGCAAACGTCCTTGGACAGATTTCTCGGATGAGGGTGTTTGGGTCGAGGCTTTAGGGCTTCATGGTTCATGTACTAGGACCCAGAGTCCGTAAGCCCTTATTTCCGTTTTGAGGGTTCAGGTTCCCTTATAACCCCCTTTAAACCAAAAAGGGCACCCTTTTTATTCCTAGGTTCTCGTAGGTCTGGTGTAACAAGAATCATGGGTAATGTAACAACAGTGTCAGCTCCAGATTCACAAACCCCGTCTTCCCCAGCCAGAATCGTAGGATCACTGCTGTGATTCGGTCCTTACCAACTTTTGGAACCGCAAGGAAATCCATCCTCATGAGGGATCAAACCAGGCACGTGCAGCAGATTCAAGCAATGTTTCATGCCTTTGCTTTGCTGCGATCCGGCGGACGGGACTACTACACGTACTACCACTACCACCACCACTACTATTACTACTACCACCACCACGACTACGACGACGACTACTGCTACTCCTACTGCTACGGCTACTGCTACGACTACTACGACGACGACGAGGACCACTACGACTACGACTACGACGACGACGTGAATAAATAGTTTAATAATAATGACAAGAAGAAAGATAGTAGCAGTAGTCATAATAGTACAACTGATGATAGTAATTAAAGTAACAATGATGATAAGAAGAACAATACCAATAATGACAATCATCTTAACAGTAGCAACAGTACAGGTACCAGTACATTTACAATAGCAATACAGATAGTGTTAGTGTTAATGTTTATAGTGGCATTCAGAATAATCTAATGTTAACAATAGTAACGTTTCGAATAGAAACAATAAGTATATTAATAATAACTACATTACTAATAGCAATAATAGTAGTAATATTGAGAATAACCATAAATAACACTAATAGTAGTCGTCGTAGTAGTAGTAGTAGTAGTGGTAGTGGTAGTAAGAAGAAGAAGAACAATAATAGTAACACTAACTGGAATTTAAAATAAAAGCAATATAAATAACAGTAACAGCAATAGTTCTATTAAGTACCATTTCAAGATGATGATGATGATGACAGTAGTAGTAATTGTAATAATACTCATCATGATAATAATAACAACAATAAGAGTAATAGGAATATTAAAACTAGTAACAATAATTACTGTTATTATTATAGCGCTGGTACCACTCTCGTTGTTGTTTGCATCATCACCTCCGCTGTTAGTGGTGCCTTGGGGGTAGTAATGTTCTGAGAGAGTCGGCCCAACAGTTTGTGTTCAGCAAGCAGCTCTCGTGTTGAGAATATTGGATGTAGGTTGCTGTAGCTTCACGACGCCTCCAATTGGGTTCGGCTGCTCTCCCTGCAGCCACTCGTCTTGGACCAGCACTAATTACTCTGGGCCAGAATCTGAGAAAGTGGCGGATTCCGCAGCTCCCACTTCACCGAGCTGTCCATAACTGCATCTGTCTGAAACACGCATTCGGGCTTCTGCCCTGGTTACGTGGTACGTGTAGGGTTTCGAGTCTCTCGCTCTGACTTATGGATTGAGTATTTCGGACAAACGCATCGTGTGGTTTGCCGCATTTTGGGGCCTTTCTAGCACAGGTATCATGAGCATCACCACTGAAGTTCTGACGTATAGAGAGATTCAAAGCCTTTAAACCTGAAGCCATCTTAAACCCTGAGCCCGTAACCCTGAAACCCTAAACCTCAAACCCTAAACTTAAAGCCCTTAAGCCCAAACCCTAAACCCTAAATCCTAAACCCTAAACCCTAAATCCTGAACCCTAAACCCTAAACCGTTCCTTGAGATGAGCTCGGGGCTTTCGGAGGACTATGCTGAGAGTTGGCTGCGGGAGCATGGAGTCGATCTTCGCCTTGGTCAGGAGAACCGACAGGGTTTATAGGGGCCTCGACAATTGAAACCCCATTCTAACCCTTATACTAGGGTTTAATACTCCTTAATTAAGGAATATAGGATTTAGGGTTTAGGGTTTAATTACCTTATACTATTTGGGGGTTCCTTTTTATAGTTATAGTATAATGGGTCCCAAAACTCGATTCTAATTATTAAGAGCCCTATATTAGGGTTTACTACTTTTCAATTAAGGAATATAGGGTTTAGGCTTTAATACTTTTTAATTAAGGAATATAGGGTTTAGGGTTTATGGTCAGTTCAGGGTTTCGGGCAAGGCTTCTGGGGTTTCCTCAAAGGGGTTCAGGGTTTCAGGGCGTTTTTTTAATAAGTGTTCCTTTCAGAGTTCCTTTGGAGGTCTATGAGGGGTTTAGTATTGTAGGGGTTCCTTTACGGGTGAAAAAGGGGTTCTATAAGGATCTTTAGGAGGTTTGGAATCGGTTCAGGGTTTAAGAGTTTCCTTGAAGGGTTCCCTTTAAGGGTCTTAAGTCTTAGGGTTCCTTTAATTAAGGGTTTAAGGGTTACCTTTAAGGGTTCCTTAAAGGTTCCTTGAAGGGTTCTAGAAGGGTTGTTGCAAGGAGTTCTGTAAGGCTTAGGACGCAGGGTCTAGGGTTCTGGGTTACGGTGACGTTTCGGGTCTAAGGTCTAAGGTTTTATGCAAAACTACAAGTTCCTGTAAGGGTTCGGAAATGAGGGTTCAGGGTTTACGGTTTGGGGTTTATGGTAGGGTTTGCGATTTGGGCCCAAAGGGTGATTAATAAGTTCAGATGTTTCGAATATATTTTGAACCTAAGAACCTCTTAGCAGTGCCAGAGGCGCACAGTTTTTTGGCATGTACCCCTTAAGAATCCCCAGAAGAAACCCTACACGCAAATCATAAGCAGAATGGAAAGGACAATGCTGGCCTTGCATGACTACGGCCCTAAACTTCGCCCTAATCCTACAGTAGGAGCTTCCAGAAAACGAGAAGCTCTTACTCCAAGCGCTTGGTGTACCCGAGGTCGCCTGGAGCCCCTTTCTAGGATTTGGGTGCAAGGTTCAGAGTTTAGGCTTTTCGGCTACGTAATGTAGGAACCTGATTAAGAAACCCTGGGGCCTATAACCCCCAAATAGTAGGATTTACATAAGGAACCCTAAGAATGCCTAAGAAAGGCCCAAGGTTTCTTAATCAGGTTCCTACATTAACCCCCAAACCTTAAACCCTTACAGTACCCCTAAAGATCCCCATCAAGGAACCTTTGAATCCCCTGTTCCTACATTACTAGGACCCAGAGTAGGCCCTTATTCCCTTTTTTGGGGTCAGGTTCCCTTATAGGCCCCTTTAAACCACAAAGGGCACCCTTTTTATTCCTAGGTTACTCTCAGGTCTAGATTATCCATAGGCCCCATAGTAGTTCCTTTTGGGGATTACCTTATAGAATTCTAAATATGAACCCCAAAAAGGAACTACTTTGGGGCCTATGATTAGGGCCAACTCAATCCAATGTTCTTTTCTGTTCTGTTCGGGTTTTTGTTCGGCTCGCGGGGCGTGACTCTTTCCTTTTAAAGGGTTCCTTAAAGGGGCTCTATAAGGGATCCTTAAAGGGCTTCTATAAGGGATCCTTAAAGGGCTTCTATAAGGGATCTATAGGGGTTTAAGGTCTCCTAGGTTCCTGAGTAGTACCCTTGTGCCCTTTTTGTTGTTGGGTTCCCTTATCAAAACCATAGTAGGAAAAAGGGTACCCTTATTATAAAGGGGCTTAGGCCCCTAGTTTTGTGTATGTTCACTGCGTTTCTTCTGTAGAATAAGCGTGCCTAGCTAGTTGTTTCTAGACGTCTTGTTTCTTGTGGCTTAGGGTTTAATGGGTTTGGGCTGCTAGGGGGGCTATACTTGTCATGGGGCTTACAGTTCGTTTATAGGTACGGTCATCGTGACGTAACTATCCTGAACTTTCAAGTCAGGCATCCAAAAAACGACGGCGCCGCAGAAGCAGATTCATCCAGAAACGCTTGCACAAGCCGTTTTGCCAGCGAAACTTAGCCTTGGCTCAGAGTTTACATCGTGTGAGCTTTGTAACATCTACAGTCACGATGTCTTCACTCCCTCCTGGCAACATGGGTCGGAATAGTTACCTATACTACTACATGATTCTGTGCGGGTTCATTATGATAAGCATAGTACAATGTTCCAACATTTGCCACCGTTGCCACCGTTCCTACATGCGACTCGACTTCTGACAGCTTTGTGGCAAACAGTTTGTGCAATGACCACTAAGCTTTGCAGCATAGGCAAGAGTTTTTCAGAACCATCAACCCAGAGATTCCACGAAGATAAAAGCCAGAATATATCCAACACTAGATATTCCTTCGGGTTCGATATACTCCCAAATCCTAGTCTTAAGGCACCTACACAATCCCTGAAGTAAAGAGCACTGCTTGAATCATGCCAAGGATCCTCAATAAAGGAACTCTGAATTTGTGAAGGCTGGAGCCTGAACCCAAAATCCTGAACCCTCAAACCTAAGACACTAAACCCCAGAAAACCAAACCTTCAAACCCCAAAACCCGAACCCTCCGTTCTGTGCAGGCGGAGGTGCTTCCCTGCGCCGGCCTGGCGATGCACCTGGTCAGCGCTTTCGGGGTCAGGGGTTCCAGGAGGCTTTAGGGTTTAGGGGTTTAGGGTTTAGGGTTCCAGGAGGTTAGGGTTTAGAGCTGATGGGCTTGGGGTTGAAGTTCAGGTTCAGAGATCAGAGGTCCGGGACTGATGCAGCGGCCTGAACTGGGCTTTGGAGTACCATACTTTAATACTTTTTGGGGACCTGTTTCTTAAAGGGAACCCATTATGAAATAAAAGTCTATACTTTTTTTCACCTGGTTACTTCAATGCCAAGTGAATAGCTACCAATACTACTATGCAGGGCTCCTTCTGAAAGCTATATCTGTATATGTATACATGCACTATAGTGTAACCCCAAAGCTAAGGCCCCAATATTTCGGGTTTAGCATTCAGAGTTGAGGGCTTGCGGTTGTCGGTTTGGAGCTTTAGGAGAGGCTCAGCAAATTCTGCGGTTTGCGGGGTTTGGGGGTATATGCAGATGGACTGAAGTTCCGGCAAAACTTCCCTAAACCCTAAACCGGGACGTTCCTCTGACCAATCTGGCTTCCCAAACCTCATGGGTAAGGAATTATCGGAAAGGGTTTGAAAGCCGCCTCTCGGGCTTATCCGGTTTAAGGTTTAGAGTTTAGGGTTTAGGGTATAGGGTTCAAGGTTTCGGGTTCAGGGTTTGGGGTATAGGGATCAGGGTTTAGGGTTCAGGGTATAGGGTTTAGGGTTCTATCTATAGTCCTAGACTCTAGCCCCAAGAGCCTGAACCTCAACTTCACCCGCGCACAAATTTAAAAGGGTTGCAGACACCTGCTTGCTCCGGGTTGCATCGCGGCGGTCGTTTTGTAACCAGACCCTGAACCCTAAACCCTAAACCGCTCCATGGCCTGGGAACTTCGCACAATGCACCGCGACCAGAAGCTAGAAGCCCTAAGAAGCTACTAGACTCACTAGACACTCCTACGGTTGATGGACAAAATCCTGCATGACCTTAAGGACCCTAAACTATGGAGAATTGGTATATTCCTTATTATGGGTCATGCAGGATTTTGTCCGCGGGCCTCTTGCAGGGTCTCAGATTCAAGCTTCAGGGTTTCATGCTCCAAGGATTTCGGGTGTACAGTTTGTTGACATTTGCTGTTGAGGATTCAGTGACCCCTGAACCCTAAACCCTAAGCCCTAAACCCTAAACTGGAATGAGAACCCGAGGTGCTGCGACTTTGCCAAAGCCCTTGGTTGCTGCGATGGATCCTCGGGCATGAGCTCACGCTCGTTAAAACTTGCGACCCTCAGGGCTGAGGGGTGAGAGGTGCCAACATCTCTATTGGGTTATGAAGAACTGCTTTGGACCTGGAGTAGGCCCTCATTCCCTTTTTTTAGGGTTCAGGTCCCTTATAAGCCCCGTTAAAGAAAAAAGGGCACCCCTTTTATTCCGAGGTTACTCTTCGGTCTAGCTGCTTTGGATTGAGAGTTTAGCATTGCCATGGAGCGGGTGAGAGGCGCCAACATGGGAGTTTCCGAAATTAGGGGTTCCTGATTTGGGGGTCCTTAGGATAAGGTCCGTACTGTTTAGGGTACTATATTAGGGTCCCCTATTTTCGGAAACTCCCACATCTCTTTTAGCATTGCCATGGAGCCACAAAGGCTTCGCAAAGGTCGAGCTCTTTGCAGTCCCTGCTGTGTCAAAGGCCCCACACCCGTAGCACCAAAACCCCGAACGGTAAGCCACAGGCCTGGGCACAACGTCGCAGTAAACAACAGCAACAACAGCAAGAACAACAAGAAGACTAACAACAACACCAACCAGGACAAAAAGGATAACAGCAAGAACACGAACTATAACAACAGCCACAACCAAAACTACACCCACAACTACAACTAAAACTAGAACTACAGCCAGAACTGCAACAACAACAACAAAAAGGATAACAACAAGAACTAGAACAACAGTTACAACTAAAACTACAGCCAGAACTACAACGACACCAGCAACAGCGACAGCAGCAGCAGCAGCAGCAGCAGCACCAGCACCAGCACCAGCACCAGCAGCAGCAAGAGCAACAGCAACAACAACAACAGCAAGGTACAAACAACAACTGCAGCCCCGTCAACCAATATCTGCTTTTTGTTTGTATATTAGACAAAAGCAGGAGCGCCGTCATGTTGTTTTACTCCAGCAACAACAGCAACAGCAACAGCAGCAACAACAACAACACAGCGCCTACGGTGTACAGGGTTTGGCAGGATTTTCGTTGGATTTTGAAGGATTTCAATGGGATATTGAGGGATTTTGAAAACCACTTCAAAATCCCATCAAAGCCCATCCTTTGTGGAACACATTAAAAGTTGTAAAACCCTACGAAACCCATTAGAACCTTCGACGTCCAGTTGAGTAGTCTTCGAAACCCTTGGAAACCCATTAAAACCCCATGACAATCCTTGCAAATCCCGCACGCGTCTCGAACCTGTCAAAACCGTCAAAACCCTCCTACTACAGCACGTTGCAACACTTAAAATTTGCTTCTACCACCTTTCTGAAGCTCTGTGGAACCTTTCTGAATGCTATCAAAACAACAGATGAGGATCCATTTTTTGTCTCTTGCAGCAGGTGGATACAAAGTCCTGAATTCAACGGGGCCTTTGCCTCTACCTGCCGCCAGAGACAAAAACTGGAGCCCCGTCTGTTGTTGTGAACCCCCCTTTAAAAAGAACCACCCGGCCTACACGCATTTCGATCATGGGGCAGATGCTGTGCAAACCATGGTTCGCACTTCCCAAAACTCTCCAGGCATCCTATGCAGTCGCCGGAAGCATTCCTATACTTGTTTTTCATTAACATACGTAGCGAGTGGCTGTTTTTTGTCTGCACTAGCAACGACTACAACAACACCTACTACAACTGCTACGGCTACTACCACCACCACCACC
>BGNK01004256.1:8634-20165 GCA_003297005.1 Symbiodinium sp. clade A Y106
AGGTGCAGCAGAGCGGCTGCAAGAGTGTGAGGATTGCCGTACATTGACTCAAGTCAAAAGAACTTCCTGCGCCGGTTGCGTCAGGCCCGCTGCACAAAGGTGCACGGCAAATGCCGTAAGCGTATCCAATTTATCTATGGAATCCATGCCTTTAATGCCTTTCTTTGGTCATAGTCGCACGTCTGCAGGACTGCGCACGGAATCTCACACTGTCGCTTCTTCGTCGCGACCCCAAGCGCCCCGGGATGCCGCCTCACACATGTGCGGTACAGAGCGGTCAGCAAGCTAGGCGATAGCGTCGCTTGAAGCCGATGCTGTCACGGCTGTGGAACCGATCTCTGCAAGCTCGCTATGNAAGCTCGCTATGTGCCCACCAACCCTGCATCTGTCTAGAGAGGCTCCGTCGATGCGGAAGCATGATTGCGAAGCGGGGCAAGACGCTGCCTGAGCCTGCATCGTGCCCGGACTAAAAAAACTTGCAGGGCTCCTGATGCCAACGATTTGGGCTCAGGGGTTCGGAGCAACACGTGCCGAGCATGGCTTGACAGCCTTCAGAGCACTCTACGAACAAACAAATATCTCCTGCAGATTCTTACAACGGCATGGGCTACAGATACGCTGAGTTTAGCAAGCCGGAATCCCGCACGCTCTCCGCTCCCCTCGTTGACCCCTAAATGGAAACAAGAAGGCCAACTTTGTTCCTGCGCATGACACATGGCGCCTCACATCACCGGTCACAGGTCGGAACCCCGAATGTCTAGGATTGCCCGGATGTTCGGGCCCAGTGTGCGTTGAAGGTTTACCACGCGTCATTTATACAGCCTTTTGAGGGAGAAGTATGTGATAATTGCTTAAGGTCAATACAGAGTCCAAACCTTGGCTTCCCCGTGCAAACATATTAATTGAAGTTTGGCAGGTCTCCGCAACTCGAGTCATAGGGTCTGGGCTTGTAGTACAGAATGCTCAGACGCCGCGAAAGCAGCTCCGAAAGGAAACAACACAGAACAGCCGGTGTGTCTCACAAGTGACATCCTTGCCGGTGCATCTTCACCAGTGGGCCTTGCAGAGGAAAACATAGACGTCACGGCTCAAGGGCGCCGCTACGACTGCATACATGAACGAATTGGCATGCACCTCTGTCAAAGCAGTCAACAAGGACAGGCTCTGACCTTGGCTGCGAGAGTGAATCTGCACCTGTAGTGGTCTGCAAAAACAAATGCCGAAGCTTTCAAGATTGAGGAGGGGCCTTTCAACCTGACTGCCAGAAACTCTGAATCTCCATCTGCACTGGAGGCACACCGGGCACCGATCGTCCTCTGACTTAGCGCACGGACGTTGCAGCAAGCAAGTTTCCGGGCCTCAACCCAAGAAATCAAGCTGGAGCCCCTAGCTGTCCACTGTTTGACTACACCCACCGTGGTGGACTCGGTGGACACCTATACACGTCCCACGGACAACTTCCGTCACCGCAGCACGTCTGCATATGGCTGGGGGCAAGCACATGCAGAACAAAGCAGTGCAGGTGCGGAAAGTTCCGGCCGACACGCATACTGCCGCTGAGAAAGCTGAAGATTCATGATCAGCTTTATGCACCACGGACGAGTGCCGCAGCATCGTCCGAGTCAGGGCTTTGAGGCAGATCGGGCACAAACGGGACTGAGCACGAGAGCTGAANGCTGAGAAAGCTGAAGATTCATGATCAGCTTTATGCACCACGGACGAGTGCCGCAGCATCGTCCGAGTCAGGGCTTTGAGGCAGATCGGGCACAAACGGGACTGAGCACGAGAGCTGAAGCAGTGCCCGCGGTGCCCGCTGCCTGAAGCCTAAAGGGCCTAAACCCTAACATGACAGTGCCCGGCATTTGCCTTGACAGGCTTTGCCCTCGCCGTCTCTGGCTCGGGGACATAGGACTCNCAGTGCCCGCGGTGCCCGCTGCCTGAAGCCTAAAGGGCCTAAACCCTAACATGACAGTGCCCGGCATTTGCCTTGACAGGCTTTGCCCTCGCCGTCTCTGGCTCGGGGACATAGGACTCGTCCTATGGGCCCCCCGCCTTCTGCTCTTTAAGGGCTTATTACAGATGGAGACAGGATTTAGGGCCAGGGACTCTGACTAATCTCGACTGGAGCCGTGAACAACTGCTGCAGGTTCGTGAACAAACTCTGGGCAAGAGCCGTGGAGGTTCTGAAATCTGGACCTTTGCCTGCGGCTGTGATGTAGACTTGACTTGAGGGTCTCATGCGGTTTAAGGTTTAAGGCTCCCGGATGTTCTAATGGTTCAAGGGTCGTGGGCAAAGGGGTTTGTGAGTTTATGAAGCTTGATCNGGGTCTCATGCGGTTTAAGGTTTAAGGCTCCCGGATGTTCTAATGGTTCAAGGGTCGTGGGCAAAGGGGTTTGTGAGTTTATGAAGCTTGATCTATACGACAGAGACCTTGGCAGTCTTGCAGCGAAGCCCAACGTCAGAACGCACAGGACCGACAGTGCAACGTGACGACACTGCGAAAATGCCCGCAGCAGCTCTCGACGCTCGCCACGTTCTTGCACGATGCCCTGGGCCCGACGTGAACTGTCAAGCCCGCAGCTGCGTCCACGAAAGTCGTAGCACTTCTTTCTGCGGCGAATTGAAGATCGCAGCTCTAAGCGTTGATCTGGTAGAGCGGGACCGAAGAGATTCGACATGCTTGTCAAACGAGGTTGCAAAATCGCACAAGGCGGTCTTTCGTGTCTCCCTACTCTACCACCGTTACTCTCCATTTTAGCTTTCAACGTTCTCGCTTTGAGATGTTCAAGTCATCGGATCAACTCATCGGGCTTTGCATTCATGCGCTCCTGGCAGATGAGATCTCCCCGGTGCCCGTTTGATCGACAGCCTCCGCACGCTTTGGGTTTATGGTACTGGATATGCTGGTGCTCAGGGTCATGGATTTGGTGTTTCGGGTGCCTTCTGCAGTAGGACGTCTGAGAGTTAAACAAGGTCGAGTGCTCAGGGTGCTTCTTCCAGCGCCGCTTGTGAGTTGGCATGGTTTCAATTACTACCTGGGTACAGTTCCACTCTGAAGGAGAAAGCAACGGGCAAGGCTCTGAGAGTCAGTCTGAAAACCGGCGCTAGCCATGGGGCTCAGAAAACATGCGTTTCCCTTCATCAAGGGCGGCCTCGATATTTCAGTCTGGTTCGGACTCCATGGGTTTTGCCAAGACCTTACGGGGCGCAGTGTCCAGGGAACCCTGAAGACTCGCCTCGGTCGGTGCATACAAGGCGTTGATCACGACATGTCTAGCCTGCAGCAGGCGCGTTTTGTGGACAGCTGCTCCACGGCTCAAGTCCAAAACCGCAAGCAAAACTCCTCAAAGCTTTGTAGCCCCTCCCGAGCATGCAAAGACAACGCGGTCCTCCGACGAACGAGGACGTCAAGAAGCCTAAGCACTTCCCAGCGGAACTGCAGTGGGGACCTGGGATAACAGGCCGATGGCGCAGCTTGTGGAGCTCAGAGAAATGTTCGAGCCTTCGGGGCGAAGCACCGCGATTGNGGGGACCTGGGATAACAGGCCGATGGCGCAGCTTGTGGAGCTCAGAGAAATGTTCGAGCCTTCGGGGCGAAGCACCGCGATTGGTGGCAGAGGTGTGTCTGTTTGGGTTCAAGTCAAGATCTGCAACCTTGCGCTGATAGTTGGCTTCCAACATGGCGTGCTTGAGGAAACCATTGCTAGTGTGGCGTCTAGGGAGTGTGGATCAACCCCGAATGCCTCGCACATATCCCCATCTTTCGGCTAAAGCCACATGCACATCGCCGAATGTTTCTCCAAGACGCTGCCTTCGCCGAGCTGCCGCAAAAGCGTGTGACATGGAAAGCGAATACACAAATCACAAGTTTCAATAAACAATCATCCTATGGAATCAGGCGTTGAAATACCAGCTTGCTAACTTGCAACGTGCCATGGTTGCCACGCGCAACGTGCATAACCCCATGAGCCGAAACAACGCTTCAACGGTCCAATTTGTCGGCGAGCCTGGCAACAATCAGCTAAGTCATACCTCCAGCCCCGAAACCGATAAAGCTGAGGTTTACCACATACAAGTTGAGATAATGATCGGCGCATCCATTTACAGGTATGAGTAAGTAAGCAAGCAAGTAAGTATGCATGTATGTATGCATGTATGTATGCATGTATGTACGTATGTGTGTATGCGTGTGCATGTGTTCATGCAGGTATATATATATATATATGTAAGTAGGTATGTATGTATGAATGTATGTGTGTGCCAGTGTGTGCAGTGTGTGCAGTGTGTGCAGTGTGTGCAGTGTGTGCAGTGTGTGCAGTGTGTGTGTGTGTGTGTGTGTGTGTGTGTGTGTGTGTGTGTGTGTGTGTGTGTGTGTGTGTGTGTGTGTGTGTGTGTCGTGTGGGTGTGTGGGTGTGTGGGTGTGTGCGTGTTTGGATGTGCGGGTGGGTGGGTGCAGGTGTGCAAGTGTGGGTGTGGGCGTGTGCGCGTGTGTGCGCATTTGTGCGCGTGTATGCGTGTGTGTGTGTGTGTGTGTGTGTGTGTGCGTGCGCGTCTGCGGCAATCCTGTTTGTAAGGAAGGCTTCATTTCCCTAATCTTAATAAGAGGTTTCTGCAGAGACTTTTAGCGGGGGCGCTGGCTGTCCATGCAAGTGCCGGCCCGACGAACAGGCTTGCATCATCGGACACCGATATCCGGTCTAATCAACCGGTACCCGCTGGATTGGTTTCATCTTCTATTTCTGAACGAAGTTCAGAATCAGATTGAGATGACATGCCAGTAGAATCGTTTGCTTTGATTGAGGGGTTGGGAAATTTAGTGTGTAAATTGTCTTGGGAAGTTGAAGGCTTGGACTTCAGATGTCCCGTTTTTGATTCACGACCAGAAATCACATCGGTTATCAACGGCAGAAGAACATTTTCAGGCTGTCGCAATTCGAGGAGAAATGTCGGATATCAGCAGAATTCAAAACCAGTTGATCACCTGCAACCCAACGGGCAATGATTTTAAGTATGCTTCTTTGTAGCCCAGCATTCTGGTTCAAATTTGAACAATGACGGTAGTCAGCTTTCATCCTTGTCAATCAGTGATTTCTGCATGGTCTTTTGGGTCATCGATTGTTTATAAATCTGAGCACCATGTAGTCTAGATTTCGGTATCTTCGCTACCCTGTAACGGCGTCCGTCAAATTAATCGGCTACAGATCTGGATAGCATGCACGTAACCTGAATAGAAGAAAAGATCGAAGGCGAAGATCTCGCGCAAAACCCAAACAACGTAGCAGGGAGTATAGGCTGGGCCAATTACAGGAGCGAAGGTCCAGAAAGCGCTATGAACAGAATGACCCACTAACCCCATAGGTAGGCACATCGCAACCTCCACAAGTTTGGCGCGAATCATGTCAGTTGCGAGTTTGAGTTGGTACATCTGGGCAACCTTCGCCAACACCTTCGAAGATTGCAGCTTCCTCGCGTAAGATCCCTGTTCCAGACTCTATACCGACCCGGGATTTTGCAAAGGTTGTACGCCTTAACCAGCTACGACAGTCGACCGTTAAGTATTCTTGCAGCACTATAGTGTTTGCTCCAAGTATTGGAACACTGTCTTTTAACGCGGACGGGAAGCCTAGAGACACGTCTTCTTCTCAGCAAGAGGTGCTCTCTGCAGCCCCGCAAGTTATCGGCAAGCAAAAAGAACATGCAGTGTCAGCTACAGGAGGCTAACAGGATCAAAGACTCCGTACTAAGAAAGTCGCTATTCAACATACCCCAATGTTTCCAATGGGCGGGCAACCCGTGCGCATCTCTGTTGCGGCCATGCTGGCCAACGACTTAGACTTCAAGATATCATCGAAGCTGCCAGAAGCTGGTTGATTGACGATGTTTTCGTTTGGATGTTGCGTCTCGCGTCTCCGCTTTCATCCAAGTCCTGGTCTTTCCAATGTTCCTCGGCCCATGTCGAATTACTTCCGAGTCCACTGTATCACGGATGTGCATTGACAACGGATCCTTGGAATACCCAACATTGGCAAAAGGGCGGCATGGTTCTATGTGGCTCAGATGGCTTGCAACTTCCAATCTCCATTGGATTGCCTGGAATTAAATGCGAAGTCAAGAAGCGATTGCGAAGTAGGAGATCTTCAGGATTCTCGTGATGTGCGTTTTCATTCCAAGAATGCTCTGTTCAGGTGCTGCTTCAGGGCATCATGTCAAATAGCTTCGTGCATCCCAGTGGCTGGAGCCATTTGTCTGCTGTTGTTTGGGACAGTTACGAAGCCAACGAACCGCCAGAACGTGGTGCGCACGTGCTGACTGTGGCCAAAGCATGATGTAGCTCATAAGCTTCACTCCAGAAGACGAATCCACAACATCCTTCGGATGAAAGCAGCGTCAGTGAAGTCTGTAGTTATCACAGTTGTCAAACACGTATACATTAGGATAGGCCCCGCCCCATTAATAGTGAGCACAAGCAGACCCACCAAAATAAGCACACCGAAAAAGGTCCAACTGACCCACAAACATGACCAGACTCGAGGGGCACAGAAGTCAAGCAGATGCACTTCTTCGGGCATCGGTGATGATATTAGTTATTAGATGAGGGTTAGGTTCACATTGAGTTTGGGGGCCTCAGAGGCTAAGGTTGCAGTCGAATTAAATTAAAGTAACGCGAAGTTAAGTTTGGTTGAAATATTTTAAGTTAAGTGAAGCTAAATACATTGAGTTAAGCTAAGGTGAGATAAGCTAAGTTCAGCCGCCAAGTGAATCAAATTAGAGTACATTGACATTGAATAGACTCAATTTTAACTAAGTTTTAACTTTTAACTGCTAACTTGAAAGTTCGAAGACAAGTTAAACTTAGTTAAGCCAAGTTGGGGTGGGCCAAGGTGACCGCCGCGAAGCTGCTACATTGAACAAAAAAAAGCTCAGTCAAAGCCAAAGCTCCAGCTCAAGTCACCAATAGGTCAATAGGTTGACTCATGCCACAGCGGCATGGGCCATGGGGCTTGGGTGGTGGTGCGGCGTCAGTTTTTGCGCGCAAAAACTAGCCACAATTAAAACAAAAAGTAGATTGCAAAATTTACTGGTTCGACCCCGTCCTCCTTCTTATAGCTTTGGGCAAGGGCCTGGGCGGGTTCCTGGACCTGGACTGAGGGGATCCTGGCCGTGGCCGGCTTCTGGCCGGATCCGGGCCGATCGATCATTGTTAGTAGTGGGGCCGGGTTCCCACTTAGAATTGATGGCCTGGCCTGATGGCAAACTTATTGCAAAAGCTGGTGCTATTTTTGGTGCTCCTGTTGCGATTTGCTGGTGTTTTTTTTGCGATTTCCTGGTGCTTTTTTGCGTCAGTAGTTTTCTAGATTGTGTTTTTTTTGTGCTTGTCTGGTGTTTGTTTGGTGCTCTGGCGGGCAAAATGGCTGGTGCTCATTTTGTGATTTGCTGGTGCTTGTTTTGCTTGAGTAGTTTTCCAGATTGTGCTTGTCTTTTTTGTGCTTTGCTGGTGCTTGTTTTGGTGCTCTGGTTGGTGCTTCCTTTTCATATAAACTTAATCATGTGCAGCTCTGTCCTAACACATCTTGTGCTTTTCCTAGTGGTAATTTTGTGATTTGCTGGTGCTTTCTGGTGCGTTTTTTGCTCAGGTAGTCTTCTAGATTGTGTTTTTTTTTGTGCTTGTCTGGTGCTTTTCTTGGTGCTCTGGCCGGCAGAATGGTTGGTGCTCATTTTGTGATTTGCTGGTGCTTTTTTTGCTCGGGTAGTTTTTTCTAGATTGTGCATTGTTTTGCCAAACATGCTTTGGTTTTTTCGTCGGCAGGCCAGGTCTGTGTAGAGTTTTTGCTCTGTCTCTGACTGGTTCTAGTCGCAATCTGTGCTCTGGCTGTTGTTTTTTCTGGTGCTTGGCTGGTGCTTTTCCTAGTGCTTTTCTGTGCTTGCAATACTGAAGCGTCTGCAAGCCGACAGGCCACTACGCTGGCCAAACCTTAGCTGGACAGTGCAGCAACCCAGCAATCCCAGCTCCAGCTGGCAAGACAGCCTACAGCTATGCAGTGGCTCATGCCACAGCTCTCTGCGCACACCACAGCGCCCTGCTGCGGGATGGTCGTTAGAGACCGAGAAGGTAATTAAATGACGTAATCTTGTCGCGGCTGGGTCATGAGTGAAAGGCAAAGGTGCTATGGTTCACGGTGGTGGCCGGAGCAGACATTCTCGATTTATCGTATGCTTGGGCCATGTGTGCTCCAAGCGTCGGACACAGTGGGAAACTACTACATGTACTACATGAGTCATCTTCCTGGTTGGTGGTCCTGGGGCCCTTCGCATACAGAGGTTTTCGCATTTGGAATGGATCTTGACACATCCGGTCACATCCCACATCTGTTGGGGACAGATTTTCTTGATTTTGGATCACATCTTTGCACACATCCTTTGTGCCGTTCAGCCACAAGTTTCTCGACTTTGGATCACATCTGATCACATATTCCCACATTTGCATGGGCCCATCGACTCCAGGTGTCTCTACTTTGGATCACATGTCGGCAACTACNTGTGCCGTTCAGCCACAAGTTTCTCGACTTTGGATCACATCTGATCACATATTCCCACATTTGCATGGGCCCATCGACTCCAGGTGTCTCTACTTTGGATCACATGTCGGCAACTACCCATTGAAGTAGATTGGATTTCCTGGTGCTCAGTTTGGGCTGTGTGATATAGACAAAACCTCTTTTTACACCATTAATGGGAGGGGGCCTATCCTAACGTATACATCATGTTCTGCTTTCATGTTTGTTCGTGCTCCTCCGTCCTTTGTTCAGTGTCTAGTCAGGGCCACAGAGTGTCCAAGGGGGCGTCCGGGAATTGCCAAGTTGGTGGTGTGGTATTCCTCGTGAACGGGCGCATTCCACAGCGCTTCACGGGATGAACCAGAAAAGGAGACGGAAGCTGCTTGTTCTAAAATGTTACATGGTCTCCGGGTAAACGCTCAATGCTCTGTGCGTGTTGCTACATCACGCTGATCAGGCCTGGCTTCCCTCTCTGATGCGTAGCAACTTGTTGGGTACGGTAGCATCACACAGCCGTGCCCCCAGCTTTGCTACTTAGCTCCTTACCGCCACGAGTTCCACACACACAGATATATATATATGTCACACTTCTGATCGGTGCCGGTTCGTATGAAATCCTGCAGCGAGCCTCCAGACCCCGAGTGTCATGCAACACCCGTACCTCGCATACACTTGTGGGTAGATTTTGGTCTGCGTCGCGGCGTGCAGAAGCGCAGCGATATCTGTCTTGAGGCGACGCACCCCACTGCAGGCAACGACGCACCAATTCGATGCACTCGGCACGGCTTCAACAAAGAACATTGACCAGTTCGGGGTGGCGGGTGCGGGCGTCCAACACGCAAAGCCAGCAACTGGATCTTGACTGAAACGCGACAGGACAGAAGGTGAGCTGTCTGTTGGATGTAATTTTGCAGGACTGGGCCCAAAGTTTCCAGAGCATTCTTGGCACAAAATGTAAAGAGCTCGCTAATGCCGAAGACGAAGACTGCATCAGCCCCGAGCAAGTGCTGCGAGCCTTCGCCGAAAGCTGCTAATCTGGATCTCAGAGCAAGCCAGGGCAAGCAGCAATGGCATCGCAAAAGGCAGAAGTGGCTCTATGTGTCACAGCAAAAGCGACAGGAACGACTACTCTCGCGATAGTGCCGGTTACTGCAGCGGATGCAAGGATGCAAAGGTACGAAACGTAGCAGCGTTTGACAGCTGCGGCATGCGAAAGAGTGTCTGCGGCCACAAGACCAGAAGCCTGAGNAGTGCCAACACTGGACACACCCATGTGCAGGGACCTTCAGCGCAGCTGACGAGGAAGGCAGCATGATTTGCTGACACGAGAAAGCCGAGCTACAGGCCTGTCAGCTGAGCCGGCCAGTGGCAGCAAGAGAAGGCAAGTCAATATCGGAGGCGTCGACAGAACTATCAAGTTGGAAATGTTCCACTGCATCTGTGAGAACTGTGAGAACGGGGACGTATTGGGTGCTGAAGCTGCGAACTCAACACACCATATTGACTTGAGTTGCATGAAAGTCATTGACAGGCTCTTAATTGCAGGCTAACGTGACAGTGTATCTTCGACTCTGCTTGCTTGCCATGTACCAAGACTCGCATCATCAGGAATTCTCAGCAACGTCCGTCAGATGGCGACTCGGAACTTCACAACGGCTACTGCACTGAATACTGCGCACGTGGAGTTAGCCCCTGATGTTGCCGCGATCATCTTCAAAGCCAAGGCAAGAAACCATAGCCAAAACCCTGAGAAAGGGCAGAGATTTCACCCAAACTCTCGACACAATAGAAAGGTTGGTTGTGCGGTGCAACATTCCTCAGCTCGGACAACGACGACAGCACATTTTGCCAGCACATGGAAGCCGAGCTGTTAGCCATTTCCAGCGTGCTCTAAAGGAAACAGCCGCGGATGTCGGAAGGTGCACATTATCAGAGAGTTGCATAGAGCTTTGTTCCTGCGAAATGCTGGCCATGGGATCGCAGGAATTTGTCCATGAGGCTTGAGACCAACAATGAATCCACACCCAGCGTAGCTGCTGTGTGTGGGACATCTATCGAGGTCGTTCCATCACATGGGTCCGTGAATTTCCAGAGAAACCCCATGATGCCCAGTGCCACCTTCGGACGCGGAGCTCTGTCCTGAGGCAGCAATCATCAGTGACCTCTGGCAAAGCCGGAGCTTCCGCTGGTCTGGGCGCTGGGGCATGGAGCCAACAAGACCACCGTCACCTGCCGAGACTCTGAAGGACTGGAAACGCGTCTTGCCGACACTCTCCGGGCGACGAGCAGCCTTTGAAACCCGAGCAAATCTGCTTGACTTGACGGCCGGAAATATGAAAACTTCCTGTAGCCTGTAACCTACGAAATCTTGTCTGTTAAACCGTTGTGCGGTAAACGCCCTCGAACGGCTCAAGCGAGCCGGCGCAAGTAACTGCCCAATGGCAGCTAATTGCCATCTCCGCGGAAGAGAAAGACACGTTCGGAGAAATCCTTCCTGTTGAAACTCAGCTGGACACAGGCCTTCCGGGCAGGGCAGGCGACAAGCCGTGCGAGGGCTAAAGGCGTGCAGTCTGCACCTGAATTGCCTCATTGGTCGAAGCCACGATTCAGATATGGAAGACAATGCTCCGTTGCTGACTCGGCACGCCTTCGGAATCCCGAATACAGAGGAATCTGGGTGTCTTAGCACCGGCGCAAGCAGCTGGAGGTCCTCAAGACCTGCGCTTGCTAAAAGGGCNCCGAATACAGAGGAATCTGGGTGTCTTAGCACCGGCGCAAGCAGCTGGAGGTCCTCAAGACCTGCGCTTGCTAAAAGGGCTACGGCCTTGTTGCCTGTGCCTGGGTGCACCATGTGCGAAGACACGTTCGGAGACATCCTTCCTGTTGAAACTTAGCTGGACACAGGCTTTCCGGGGCAGGCGACAAGCCGTACGAGGGCTAAAGGCGTGCAGTCTGCACCTGAATTGCCTCATTGG
>BGNK01004257.1:934-57232 GCA_003297005.1 Symbiodinium sp. clade A Y106
GCATTGAGCGCAGTGCCGATGGTCCGAGGTGCCGGTAAAGGCACAGATCACAGAGATGGAGGTCCGCAGCTACTATGATGGTCATGCGAAGATGCTCCCATATTTCACTGTCTTGCCCTTTCCGTGTTAGAAGGATTCAGATGCTGATGATGCAAGGCGTTTGTTTGCATGGAGCCAGGTGCAGCACGCAGCTGAAATCCAGGATGCTGCTGGCACAATGGCAGAGCTTCGGCATGAGATCGAGACGCTAAGAACGGAAGCTGCGGAGGCACGGGCTGCACGCCTCGAGTCCATGGTTTCATTGAAACTGTGTGTGCGATTGTGTATGTATACTGAATTCCCGAAAACGAATGCAGTTATTTCAACCCCGATATGATAAAGTTACGTGTTATATGCAAGCTCCTTCCCCGAGATCCAGATTGGAGGACGAGAAGGCTAAGTCTTTGCATATTCCTATAGATCGAGCAGATCAGACATTCTGAAGATAATATCACGACTCAAAAGTCGCCGAATGCCAGGCAACGAGCAAGCAGGCAAGAATTCAACGCATCAAACTAGTAACATTCTCGGCTCTCGATACTTGCATATTAGACAACTAGTGCTAGAAACATATTCACCTATGAGTTCATGGGCTCATAAGTCATCGGGTGATCTTTGCGAGGATCTGAGCGTGTACATCGTGAACTCGAGGGCCTCGCTCTTTTGCATGTAATTATTCCGAGACCCAACCAAATGTCGATTTTTTGGATCTGTCGCGGTTCTCTGGACTAGTTCTCTAGGCTATGGAAGTGGAATCGCAACACCGATATTGATTGTCGTTTCCAAGTCCCAAATTCCAATGACATGTCCGATGTCAGAGTACATACATGACCGTCTCAATGTCTCAAAGTCGGAGTACGACCGATATGAAATCTCGGTCGCGGCATCACTATAGCAAATGAGTGCCCGCACCAGGGCACCCCTGTGCACCCCCTGCGCACCGGCCCGCTCTACGCAGCGCAAGCGCATGTGCCGCACGATTCACCGCCGGCGCGCGTGTACCGGCACACCGTCCATCCAGCACAACTGTGCAGTCGGCACAATATGAGCGCCCGGCGCAAGCGGCGTCCCAGTCCAAGCCTCTATTCTGTGAGCTCGGATGAGTTGGAATCAGATTCTATGGAGTTTCGGTGGGATGAGCTTCATGTTTGCGGCGTAAGATTCATAAAAAAAGCCGCCAGATATGGGTGTTCAAGGTCTTGCGAAGCGAAGCATGACTAGTGACTACGCAGAAAGTCGGACTTGATCATGGTAGTGGCGAGGTCTAGACAGTCGCATGCTAGATCACCCAACCAAGATAAAATGTTGAAATCTCGGAAGAGTTCATGGCTGGAAAGATAAGTTTTGTCGCCAGTTCTAGAGTGGGCTCCAACCCGTGTTTTCGGATCTAACTACTACGGTTCTACCGATGAGCCTCCAACAGGTCGCCAACTTGGGACTGCCGGGTCCGTCGAATCAAGGCAGCGTATCTATGCGGGAAGCCTCAGTGAAGGGGTATCAGGAGTGCGGGCTACAGAGCCGATTTCAGGTCAGCACCGTCCGAAACTCCGTTGCCGACATTNGTCGAATCAAGGCAGCGTATCTATGCGGGAAGCCTCAGTGAAGGGGTATCAGGAGTGCGGGCTACAGAGCCGATTTCAGGTCAGCACCGTCCGAAACTCCGTTGCCGACATTGCTGCCCGCAGCTGAGTGACTGAGCTACTTCTTCGAGCTTGCATCGCCGGACTACATGATCTCAGGACGGGCGAATCACCCGCATGCGGTAGACGTCACCGGCCGTGTGAAACTTATAGGGGTGAGAGTTGTAGACTATTTTCGTATATGCCGGATGGGCGAAACTCAGGTCCCAGACACTAAAAGAGTGTGGGGATCGCCTTTGCTGTACTCTCCAGGCAGGTGCCGCTGTGGTCGTTTCCAACAGTTGAAGATTTGCTGACGTACCTCGTTCCGTGTACGGCCCTCAAACTGGAAGGAGGCCGGTGCTCGGGAAGTCACTGTGAGCTGTAATTTGATATTTCTGATCCATGGACCAGCCTGGGTTACGCTGAAAAAAAAGAATCCAGGGGGACGGTTAGCAATAGACGCATGGAGCGGGCACTAATTGTTTAAAACAGCCGGAGCGCTTATTTTTGTTAGAGTGGGGATACATGTGGTTTGGGGGGTGCATGGAAGCACCGGAAGGTGTCACGAATCGTTGCTTCCCCCACAGAGAGAGAGAGAGAGGCCACTAGCTGTCTTATGTGAACAAATGTGCCATATAGAATCGAACTGCCTGCAAATCATCCTGCCACAATAGGTGCTGTAGATGCTGACAGACAGGGGCAAAGCCTACTATATCGTAGGTCGATGCAAAGCTTCTGATAGTATATCGGTCAAACTAATACAGTGAACAGGTCTTGCAATGTACTGACGAACCTGGGGGAACAATCCGTCTTTTCACACCCCTCCAAAGCCCCATCGAACAACGGAGGGGTCCTGGCGGCCGGGGGGTTTCGCAGACCCCTCAAGCCCTGACGAAGAAGAGAGAGACTCCCTTGGCTGCGTGGAAGAGGGCGGAACAATGCAACTTTCACACTCCTCCAAAGACCCATCAAACAATGGGGGGGCCCTCGCGGACGGGGGGGTTCGCAGACCTCTCATGCCCTGAAGAAGAAGCTAGCGAGGCGACTCGCCAGCTCTGCAGTGGAAATAATCCTGTATTTGGGCACTCTTTTGAAAGGGACGGCGAGTAGCATTTCGCCGCCCCCACCCAAAGCATGCCCCGGCGAAAGAATACCAGAACCCCCCCGTTCCAGGAGCTAGGCTTTTTGTGGCTTCAGGGTTTCTCATGGCATTACGATTTCTGGGTTTGGGGTTCTGGAGTCTAGGGTTTCTGGGTTGGGGTTTGGGGGTTTAAGGCTTCGAGGTAGGGTTTTTGGGTTCTGGGTTTGAAGGGCTTTCGGGGATTAGAGTTTCGGGGTCCAGGGTGTCTGCATGCAAGATTCTGTTCGGTAGCTGGAAGTATCGGATGACGAATTCTCGTAATTTCTAGATTTAGGGTTTCCGGAAGCTTTAGAATTTCTGCATGCAGGTTTTTTGCGTGCAGGGTTTCTGGATTTGAAGGGTTTGGGGGATTAGAGTTTGTGGGCTCAGGGTTTCCTGGGTTCAAAGTTTCTGCATTGAGGATGTGGAATTTCTGGATTTCCAGGTGTAAGGGTTTTGGGGGGATGTTTCAAGAAAGAGAATGAACCAGAGTCTGCGCATCTTTATGTGCTTATCTCGCAGGAACCGAGTTGTGAGGGTGGTCACGCCCCCCCCCCCCAAATAGATGCGGATGGAAGTTGGCGCCGCCTACTCCTCATGATTCTTGACCGCCCTCCCTTTCTAGGGGGTCCCAATGGAATCCGTACAACTTCAACTGTCCCGGATCGGCTTGCGAGGAGCACCCCGCTGCCCGCAGCTTCGGCCTGAGTGGCGAGGCGAAGGCTCTGCTCCAGGCGAGCAGCCGTCAGGCCGGAGCATGGGTGTGCCTGCAAGCTCATTNCGGATCGGCTTGCGAGGAGCACCCCGCTGCCCGCAGCTTCGGCCTGAGTGGCGAGGCGAAGGCTCTGCTCCAGGCGAGCAGCCGTCAGGCCGGAGCATGGGTGTGCCTGCAAGCTCATTGTTACCCCTCCCCTCCGTTGTCTTGTGCTGAGGGAAGGTCCCCAAAGTACGTGATCATTGAGGGCTGCCCAGTTGTGGGTTGTGCCAGCTTGCCGCGAAGGTGGCAGAGCATGTCGAGCAAAGCGGCGGCGATGCAAAGGCGAGTTGAGCAGCCATTATGATAGATGATGTGTGATTCCTGGTTCGTTTAAGCATGAATTGTCATGCCAGTGATACAGCAGATGGATCGTTTTCTTTCCAGGAGCTGCTGGGACAGTACCGTCGCGAGTTCGGCCACGATCCAGAGGAGGGAGCAACTCGGCTCGATGAGACTCTCGCGCAAAGAGCTTAGACAGATGCACAAGGAAGGGGCAGGACGTAGCGATAAACCTTCATAAGATCCCGTAGACTTTGACCTCTGCTTATGTTGAGGACCAGCTGCGGAATTTTTCGCTGCGCCTCGGCCGCCAGCTGCCTTACCAGGCTGCGGCAAAGGCAGTGGCTTGGGCGAAGGTGAAGTGAAAAATTTCGAACGGGAAGAATCTTGAATCACTACTTTAAGTTATTGATTATATTGTTGACTGGTCGACTTTGGATGGTCGAATATTTTTTGATAGTTGGTATTTAGTTTATTGCTTTAAGTTTGTTCTTTCTTATATATGATATTCTACAAGTTCTCGCGTTCATAGGGCTTTCTAGAATATTCGAGCATGAATTTCGAAAGCACTTCTAGATATATAAATGAGATCAGTAGCAGCAACAACAACACTAATAGCAACAGTAACAACATCGACAGCAACCGACAACAACAGCCACAACAGTAACAACTACTGCTACAACAGCAGCTCCAACACCCTGTTTCTAAGTGCATATCACGAAAGCTAGCGTAGCTAGTCTTTCGTTTCTATCTACGATAGTAGTGAAGGCGGGATTCTGTCAAAACCTGGTGCAAACTTGGATACATTAGGAAAACCACTCCCCCCCACCCCTCGCCCCCCTATCCCCCCCAAAGCCACCTTCCACCCCCACGCTCGCACGAAACATCGGCCCCACCGACGTTTTCGCCACTTCGAGTGCAGGATGTGCTATAAAAACCAATAGAAACGGCATGTCGGTCTTCGCGCGTTCACGTCAAACGTCTAGGATGTCGGTCTTCGCGCGTTTACGTCCAACGTGCAGGATAGGCTGTAAAAACCAATACAAACGGCACGGGCGTGCACGAATCATCGGCCACACCGATGTTTTCGCCACTTCGAGTGTAGGATGTGCTGTAAAAACCACACAAACGGCATGGCGGTCTTCGCACATTCATGTCAAACGTCTAGGATGTGCTGTAAAAACCATACAAACGGCATGTCGGTCTTCGCACGTTTACGTCCAACATCTAGGATATGCTGTAAAAATAACTAATGCAAACGGCATGTCGATCTTCGTGTGTTTACGTCAATGTCGGAGGTAACAACAGAAGTAGCATCACAACGTCAATAACAGCAGCAGCAACAGCAACAATAACATGAACAACATCGATAACAACCGACAACAACAGCCACAATAATATCAACTACTATAATAATAACAATCGCACCATCAATAACATCAGCCACAACAGCATCGTCACCACAACGAATCGATGCCACGAGAGAGGGAGAGAGAGAGAGAATGAACGAACGAACGAGAGGGAGGGAGAGAGAGCAAGAGAGAAAAGAGAAGAAGATAGCAGAAGAGAGGGGAAGAATAGAGAGAGAGCAAATAGGAGAGAAGAGCGAATAAATAAAAGAGAAGAGAGAAATTAAGAATAGAAGAAAAGAGAGAGAAAGAGAGATAATTATTTTTTCAATAGAATTCGTACTAACTCAGTGCGTTTATAATAAGGCATCAATAAGAGTGGCAGTCATAATACCGTCGTCGTAACGAATCGCTACTACAATTTCTTCGAGCGTAGAATATATCGTAAAATTCGATTTAAATGATATATCGGTCTTGTATTTTTGCGTAACGATGGAACCGAAGATAAAGGAGATACGGATATAATATATTTATACAGCCACTTTTATATTTATATCATTATTATCTGAAAAACTTTCAAATTATTAAATTTAAAAAAATTATTAGAAGGCGAAATATATATTATTATTTATATTATATGAAGTTTTCTTGAGATAGCTTTGAATTAAAGATCGCTTTTCATATATTTATGGATGAAGATTGAGGCATCTAAGATATATATGGTTGGGAAAATTAGATCGATATAAATTCTGTAAATTCTATATTGGCGTCGAGCCTGTATGTTATAGGATCGCTTGGAAATCGTGGATAGTTTCTATGGAGTGCTACAGGCGTCTAATTTGTGCTTTCGTGGCTTACGTGCCCTGGGGACTTATTTCCATGACGGCTCCTGGAGTATCCGTTTGTAAGCGCCATGAGCATTATAGCAATCAATGCTCCTATAGCACTGACGACTCGTCTCAAACAAGCTAGAAAGCCTAAGACGACCTTCCATATATGATCCCGGTTCAGCCGGCCTCCCCCCTCCCCCCCACCCCTGTGGTGTGGTTGTGGGTTGTTTCCCCCCTCCTTGTGGTGTGGTAAGGTTCGGGTGGGGGCTTTGGTGGTTTCCCCCTTCCCCCCCTGTGGCGTGGTGAGGGTTGGATGATTCCCCCCTGCATATTTGGATCTACTTGAATTGTTTGCTAAACCTATTCGCATGATGATATTGATGATGATAATAACGATAATCACGATCATCATTATCATAATCATCTTAGTATTTCTTTGGTTGGTCGTCGGATATCTTCTGCCCACGTGCCTGCTGACGATTATGGTTTTATTGACCGTGTGGCCACGATCTTTATGACATGTGTCGCTTTGGGGCAATTGCTATAGGGTTGCAATGGGTCAATTGTCACAGGGATCGGGCCTGTCAGGGAACACGGAAAGCCGATTGCTGCCTGATTTGTCGGAGTCCTCTTTCGGAAGTATCTATAATCTTATGGGACGCGATCCTCGTGATAGTTGATGGATTCGGCTTTGGCACCCTCACGGGAGAGTCGTGCTTGAAAAATGCGCACTGTCACACGAATCGGGCGTCTTGGGAAGCGATCCTCGTGATAGTTGTCGCTTTTGGAGCCCTCATGTGGAAAAAGTGGAAAAAGTGTGCACAGTCCCACAATCTCGGCTTGGGGAGGGTGGGGGGGGGTCGGCGAACCGAGAACCGGGATCATATATATATAAAGAAAAATATATATAGCGAGAAATATCTTCAATTATTTATTATCTCCAAATCATCTCTATAAATTATAGAAAAAATCAAGATTCACTATCATGTGTCGGAAAGATTATCCATATAATAAATTTGAAATTGAGAAACTAATAATGAAAAAAATAATATATATATATATATATGCTACCCCCCCCGATACATCTACACTTTCATGGCTTTCATAAAGCAATTTCTTGGCCAACTTGAAGTGAAGTCTAAGAAGAAATGGGAATTAATGACCATATGAGTGATCAATTGTAACTCTATATTGTTGTATATGGAAGCCGGAAGACATATAAATATCGGTAGATTTCGTATTCGTGGACATTATCTATTATCTCGATACGTCTTCCGTCAAATTATTTTCTATAGCATCATAACATTCATATTGTGTATCTCCGTTCTCCTCCTGATTGCCTGTTACTCTCAACGCCCATACTGCTGCATGTAAAATCTGCTTGGGCAGGCGCACACAGAACATACATGCAAATTTGGTTGAATGTAATTGTAGTCTTAGTCTTGACTTAGATCTGTTCTGGATTTAACCTTAATATTATTATCATCATGAGTAGTAGTCTTTATGTATATACTAGTGTTAGTGTTGTAGTTTTAGTATTAGTTTTGAATCAGTATTAGTATATGTACTAATGTTAGTACTAGTATTAGTCTTAATATTACTGTTCGTGTTTGTTAGTGTGAGTGTTAGTGATGCTGTCATTGGCACTATCAGCATCAGTGTTACTGTTCGTACTAATATTGCTATTAATCATCGCGTTAGTGTTGGTGTTAGTATTCATATTGGTATGAGTCTTATGTCTTAGTTTTGATATTAATATTAGTATTAATATATGAATATTCAATTATTAGTATATTTTATATTCGTACATTTTCGTATACCAATAAAACAATATATCAGCATATTATAATATACTAATAAATACACTTATGTGCCACCATGCTACTGTACTCATATATCCTGGAATGAATAAGATTTATTTGCTATTCTACGATTTTAAGAAAATAGTATTCTACTACTTTATAAATATACGAGTATGCTCATATATTAATATTGATTAATTATTTGATTCATTGCTGCGTTGCCAAATCCGATGGTAGGAATCTACTCCCTGGGTGCTTCGAACTTGAAATAGCAGCTTGGAGAATATGGTATTGAATATCGGAAGTCCAAAATATTACGACCCTATAGTTTCGGGACTATCGGAGAGCACGATTATTCAGAGACTTCAATACCATAGACCTCAATATTTGGTTCCTATGAACCCAAAATATTGGGTCCTCTTATGGATCGATATTTCTGCGATATAAGAGATCCCAATATTTTGAATTCTTATATGCCCAAAATATTTTAACCTCTCATATTTTGGAGACTCTGAGATATGAAAACTATGAGAGATTCCAATGATTTGGGTTCCCACATGACCAAAATATTGGGATCTCTCATGATTTTGAGCCTCTAGGATGCGAAAACCATGAGTGGTCTCAATATTTTGGGATTGAATGTGGGAGCACGATCATATAATTTGGAGACGGTATAGGGGAGCACGATTGGGATTATAGATAGGGGAATACGATCGATATTGTAGAAGAGATTTGAGTAGGAAAATAAAAAATAGGAATATGGGGGGGGACCATTGATATATATATATATATATCAATATCCGATTTTTTTTTATTGATATTATTAATCTTATCATCGATCAATGCTATGATTATTATTATTTTTGAAAGGCTTGTTGCTACTACAATAATTGAAGCCATTATTATTATTTCTCTTGATATATTATCGTGCTTGCTATTGCTGACTCCGATATTGATATAGATTTATATATTTTTCTTTTGATTGATTTTCAATATATCTTATCCTCCCGTAATATTTTGCATATCAATATAATTGATGATTCTGATATTTATGGTATTCCCTATAATCGAAGTATCTTTCTTATCGGGGTCGTCGATACGATGGCAACGATTGCTATTATTATAATTAGCAGCGGTGCAACCTTATTATGACCGCCTATTTTCAAGATCGATATTATTTATTAGTATATCATTATTGTTGCTTCTACTACAATTATCATTATTTCGGGGCAAGGTCGGGAGAACGAAAGTTAGGCTAGATTAAATTATCCTATGCGATTATTAGTATTATTACCGATGAAATTTCAAGAATAGGTAATAAAATTTTCGTATTATATTTATAGATAGAAATAAGCTAGATCAGATGGACGTCAAGAGGAGCTTGGGAATCGAGAGAAGAAGAATAAGAATATCTTATATAAGAATTTTCAATATCTATAAAAAATTTATGAGATCGAACAAATCCAATTCTATCTGAAATTCGATTCTATAATTATGAAATTTTATAAGATCCATGAAATCTATTCGATTTGAAATGAAATTTTTAGAATCTATATAAAAATTGATTCTCCCTCTCTCTTTCTCTCTTTCTTCTTCTCCCTTTCTATTCTATCTCTTTCTTCTTAAGTTCATTCTTTTTCTCCCTCTCTCTCTGATCTTCCCTCTCTTGTTCTATCTTTTTCTCCTCTCTCTCTTCTCTTGATATTATTGTATTTATCTTTCTTCTCTCTTTCTCTCTTCTTCTTCTCTTTTCTCTTCTCTCTCTTCTCCCTTCTCTTCTCTGCTTCTTCTTTCTTTTCTCTTATTCTCTCTCTCTTTCTTTCGCCACGGCTATGGTGCAGGGATTTGACCTCCTACGCCGCGCACTTGTGCGCCCCCGACAGTTATTGCGGAGGACAAGAAGTTTCATGCAGGCCTCTCTCTTCTCCTTTTCTCTTCTCTTTCTCTTCCTCTCTCTCTAAGCGATATGCGTTTTCATGTATTTTTACGAATCTTCCTATATTCGAAGTACTTTTCGTAGTAGTAGCGTCGGTATTTCGTATTTGGGTGAGAATAGAGATGCGCGAGTAGAAGAGAATCGAAGAAGAGTAGAGAATTAGTCTAAAATATATCTATACGCTCATAAGAATAATTATATGAAAGCCGATAAATTATATCAGATATTCCGATGACCATAAAATCAAATATAACTAGAAAAAATACATTCAAACAAGAATCTTCTAAAAAAATCAGAATACATACCAGAAATTATAAATTCCTTATATTATCTTTCCTATCTCTCTCTAATATCTCTTTTCTCTCTATTCTCTAATCTCTATTCTCTCTGCCAGCATTCCCCCTCTCTTCTGCTCTTTAGCTTCTAATCTCTCTTCTTTTCCTATTTATTCTCTCCCTCCTCCTCTCTATTCTCTATCTCTCTCCTTCTCTTTCTCTCTCTCTCTCTCTTATATCTTTCTCTCCCTCTCCTCTCTTTTCTCTTCTGCTCTCTCCTCTCTCCTTTCTTTTCTCTCTTCTTCCTTCTCTCCTTTCCTCTTTGTTCCCTCTCCTCCTCTCTCTGTTCTCCCTCTCTTTCTCTCCCTCTCTCCCTCCCCTCTCACCTCTCCTCTCACCTCTCGCCTCTCACCCCACACCTCCCCCCTCTCACCTCTCACCTCTCACCTCTCACCTCTCACCTCTCCCCTCTCCCCTCTCCCCTCNCTCTCTCCTCTCTCCTCTCTCCTCTCTCCTCTCTCAACACACACGACAGACACACACACACACGCGCGCACACAACTCTAGAGGGCCCTACGGGGCGCGGCGAGCGTTTAACAACCCCCCCCATTAGAAAATTATAAATTCCACTAAATACTAAGTCTAGAACGGTTCTACGAGATGCGCCACGCGCTTAAGACCCCTCCCCCTAGAAGGCTCTGAACACCACTAAACGCTTACTCTAGAGGTCTCTACAGATACGACACACTTCGGACCACCCCCTCCAGAAGACTATACATACCACTAAACACTAACTAGAGAGTTTCGGCGGGCATTTAAAACGGCGCGCGCCCTAGAAGACTATAAACGTCCCTCAACACTAATTCTAAAATAAACACCACTAAACGCTAACTCTAGAAAGTTCTACGAGATACAACACGTATTTAGAACCCGTCCCATAATCCCCCAAAAAAGCTCTATACCCCACTAAACGCTGACTCTAGAAGACTCTACGAGACACGGCGCACATTTCAAGCCCCCCCCCTCCCCCCCCAATAAGTACCATTAAATACCCCAGAACGACCGCACAAACATACATAACATAACACGAACACACAACTTTCACCTTACCACACAAATAGGCACAAAACAACTTTAGGCACATGCACGCACACCCATACTACAACAAACAACAGACAATACACAACGAACAACACACACAACACACACAACGCACACACAACGCACGCACAACACACACACACACAACACACCCACACACAACACACACACAACACACACACACAACACACACACACAACACACACACAACACACACACACACAACACAATCAACACACACACACACAACACACACAACACACACACACAAAACACACACAACACACACAACACACACACACACAACACACACAACACACACAACACGCACAACACACACACACGCACAAAACAACACACGGCACCAGCACACAACACACAACACACACACACAACACGCACAACACACACGCACACAAAACAACACACGGCACACAGCACACAACACACAACACACAGCACACAGCACACAGTACACAGCACACCCAACACCACGCTTAGCACAACACACAACACGCGCACTGCACCACAACACACAGCACACAGCAACACCATGCACAACACAACACACAACAGGGGCACTGCACACACGACACCGCACACACTCGTCTGGAAGGCTCTAGAGGGCTCATCCACTGGTTCATCCCTATCCACAGACATACCCATGTGGGGTGATCCGGTTTTCTCAATAAAGTATTTCTATAAAAAGATAATTCTTTCGAAAGAAATCTCGTGTAGCATATAAACATTACCTAAAAGTTCAAGAAATAGAGAAACTAATATGAAACCTTCGAAATATTCGAGAAATCTATATATGCCTCCAAATGATCTGACATAATTCATGATTATATTAATGAAGAAATCAATATTACAATGGAATCATTAATTAAGACATGTTTGAATAAAATACGTTGGGGCTATATCAGCCGGATAGCACCAAACATCCGAAAAATTAGATTCTCTTCTACCTAAGAAATGAAGCATACCCAATGTTAGGATCATTTCTTATGTGGCTAAGTGGTGCGTTTCTAAATTCAAACATTCTCAAATCTCGAAAACCCTAAACCAAAAATGTAGGGGTTACGAAAATTAAAGTGTAATATAACACTGTCTTGGGTGAAGTCCATCTAGCCTAGTGGCTAAGGCCTATAGCTCAATACCTAGACTTCCATGGGCCCGATCCGATCCCTTGTTAAGAAATGGTTAAGACATGAAGGGGTATCCGAAGATTCGGAAATTGGGAAATATGGAAATGCGAAACCAAAAAGAAGTTAAGATATGAAGGGTACCCAACGCTGGGAGCTGGCATTTCTTATCCAGCAGATGCACTGTATTTGTTTGACCTAGTGCGGATTTTCGAATTCATAGTCTTGATAATTCGTCATTTTATATGAAGAAAAATCTATATGACCTAAGTTTAGACTAAACCTCCATTCTTTCTTTATCCAGTTTTATAGCCAAGTCGAAAAGCCATACCACTCCCATTCGGGGTGGTGATGTAAACTTGGCTACGCTGTCATGTGGCGTCAGCTCCCACGAAGTCCAACTTGGCTTGGAACACGTCGGGCGTGTGCTGACACGAGAAGGCTACATGTAAACCGAATTACCAGCTTAATGTCTCAGAGTCCGTGAAGATGGCCCTGAGTCCAGCTTAACTGCGATGGTTCCTCAGAAAAGTTGCAGCTGCCTCAAGGCACCAGAGCCAGTCGTACTGGCTGAGGCCCCAAAGCAGCCTGTGGCCCCACAAGCCGACAAAACTACGTGGATTTTCCGGCGGGGTCAGCCACTGCAACCGCTTCGTTCTCAGTCCTCTGCCTCTCTGTATAAAGAACACAGCACAGCATAGCACAGCTTGCTAGCCAAATGAACCCAGACTCGGGGTTTGAATGCATACCTAGCTATAAAGTTCGAGAAGCTTCCGGGCAGAATGCTGGCTCACAAAGCTCACACATATCAGAAGACTACACGTAACAAGAACATCGGGGAGTGGTTTGCATCCCCCGATGCAGCAGGCCTCCTACCAAAAAACTTAAAATCACGGTCCGTGTGCGCAGCACAGGGCCTTCCGTTTCTAGTCCACCGAAGCCCATCTCTGCGCATGTCGATTACATTAACACACAAGCTCTGGATGCTCTTCTGGCATCTTTCCCCGTCGGCCTCCAAGCAGGCAGAGTTTGGGATGCTTCGGTTGATGCCACGCAACTCTTCGAATCTGCCCAACCTGTCTTCCTTCTCTTCCTTCGGAGAAGGCCTCTGCCCACCAAGGCCAAAAACAGCTAACTGAGGCGCTTACAGTGTATTGCGTTGTAATATATTATAAGACGCTATGTTATACTATATTTAGTTATACTATATTTTACTGTTTTCTACATTGGTTTTGGACGCTTTCGGGCTTGGGATTTGAGTGCCTTGATGCTGCAGGCGACTGCGCTTCTGAATCAGCGGCTTCAGACCTCGGAAGGCACGCGCACTAGAAACGGTTAAACAGCGAGACTTACAACAACAATAAGAAGAATAACTATAATACTGCTAGCAAGAAGAACAACAAGAATAAGAAGAATAAAAACAACAAGAACAACATTATTATTAGCAAACAGTAATAACAGTAATAACAATAATAATACTTATTATAACAACAACCCTTATCATCGTACGACGGCAGACTTGGTTGGCCAGATCAAAGCCAGAAAAGACAGGAAGAGCAATCGCTTCTCTGAGGAGCCTCTCCAAAATCCCGGCCAGGTCCTGCGCAGCCGTGATGACACGGGCCTTTTGCCCGGAGTTGCTAGAAGGTTAAGGGTTTGGCTTTGAGGTTGGCTTAGGACCTCTAGCTACGTCCAGTCACTCTTATCATGTAAGCTCTTTCGTCCTCGAGGTGGCTGTGGCGAATCTTCTCGAACCATGTGTGGTTGATGCATTCGATAATGCTGAAACGCTTGGACGGATCCTGCATCCGACAGACTGTAGGAGTCAGCCCCTGGCTTCAACAAGACAACGCGAGGTCCTTTTGAAGCATCCCTTCCAAGAAGTTGCACATGTCCTCTGCCGCGCTGGCGCTGCAGATACTCTCAGTAAGCACACTCCGCGAGAAAAAGGGCCTCGTCGATCTCCCGCAGCGCATCCCTCAGGTCTCCTGACATGTCGGCAGAATCCGAGCCTTCCCAGGCCAGTTGAATAGAAAAGTATAGTAGGCATAGTCAGTGTGTGCAAACCTGTGATGATGGGATCGCTGTGGTAGTCAGCAAGCCAGTTGAGGAACTTCTCCTCGGTGCCTGCCCGATCCGCGGGCACAACGACCGAGATGCTTTGCAGCAACGGGAACCTGTCTCACGCAGCCATTCATCATACCTAAGAAATGCAGCAGTGCAGCAGGCGAGTACGAGGGCCAACTTGGCAAAGTGAGCTGGCTGCCATGGCATCAAGATGGGCACCAAGAATATGGCCTCGTGCGCACAGGGAAGGGTCTTAAGACTTTTCTTCTTCGCCGGGATAGCAAAGTAAACAATCCTGCCTCCATCGCGCACATGCCGACGCTCCAAACGTCCATCAGCCGGGAGAGCTGCACAGACATGTGAAGTTGGCGTCAATCTCTGCTGTAGCAGATGCTTACAAAGGGGCGGTACCTTTATGCCAAATCTGTTCAGGGTAGGACAACTAGCATGTAAAAAATGTGATGGTACCATGCGGAATTCAGAATGCCGTTATAGAGTCAGTGACTTGACAGCTGGGATCTGTAAAATCAAGGGGATGTTGGAATCGATGGGTGATGCTGCTAGCGAAGTTGCTTACTCACCCTCAAAGCAACATCCTGCTGCCTACCCAGGACAATCCCGATAGTGTGACTGCAACAGCTACTGTACTGTCCGCATCTTCGTCAAACGACTACAGCAAGAATGGGAAAAAACCAGACAATCGCCACGGGTTTGGGGGTCGATACATACGACTCATAAGTGGAGGCCCACAGCACTGACGCAAAAATTCTGAACGCAGCGGGCTGTCCTTGATAGGCTGGTTATCTGTCTCTTCCCTGCCGCGTCGTGCTCTTCCGAACTTGTCACGAGCACAGACCTGACAATGATAGAGGCGCTCTAGCCTGGATGGAAACGAAAGAGAGGCCAAGCACTTCTGAATCAAAGTGTCAGGAGCCTTCATGGAAAGAAACGTCCCCGCGAGCTCCGGGGACCTGTGCAAATGCTACTGCTGCTGACGTGCGCAGGTGCGAAACGAAGGCCACTACAGCCTTGAACGGGCTGAGCTCAGCACAGGTATTGCAAGGTTGTCACACAATCCTCCATGCATCTCTGCGAACTCTTACTGAAGCATAGGAAGCTGCGGTGTGAAAACTGTAAGTGGAAGCATAAGCCCGTGCATCCCCGACCTCGCTTTGCGGAGCTCTAGCATTTGAACAATCACATGTGTCTGGAAGTTCTATGCAAGAACATACACCCACACGCTCACTCACTCACTCACTCCCACGAGTCGAAACAGTAGTCCTTGAGCAAGGCTGGCTTTCCGGAGTTGAGGGCGCCGTCCAGGTCTATTAACTTCCACTGCTCCTGGCAGCGTCGCACAGGGACAAACGAAGAGCTCAGAACTCCGTCGCTGAAAACAACCGACACACTACATCACGCATGCTCTCTTATGTTGTCGACACCTTATGAAACTTTACCGGAAAGAGTCAACTAAGAGTGAGTAGTGTAAAGAGCTCATGCAAGTACAACCTCAAAAACTTACAGAATCTAATCCACAGTCTAGGCCATTTCATGAGTTCTGGAAATCAAAACGTCATTTTTGAACAAGTACCTGTGGTTCGGGAGCCTGGAGAACATTGCAAATCGACCCTTCGTCACGAAAAGACAGCAATGAGTTCCCATGAGATGACTCGACAGCGCATTGCCAATGAAGCAGCCCCGAGCCCTGCTTACGCCGATGCCGAATCGGAACCCTGGAACTCTGGTGTAAAACAGAGCATGGCTTTTGGATTCCAGTCCTTCTTGTCAGGCATGTCAAAGCTAACGATATTCGCTGGCTTGATGTCTAAGTGCACGTACCTCAAGCTCTGTGACATCTCGGCGTCTCCCCCCCCGGCTGCAGTCGCATCACTCGAAGTCTACCATGTCACACAGAAGTTGCTCAATGTTGCCATCACGTTGCCCCAGAGTATGCAGGCCAAAAACCTTAAGACAGGACTCTCTGCGCATAGTTGCAAACACTGGGAGAATGCTCCATGGCCACATGTGCCGTCCAAGGCGCTATCGAAACCAAAGCCCACCTGAGCAAAGCACGAAGCAGATCTCAAGCTTCCGAAGGGCTGAACTCGAGAACGGATTTTCAACCTGACCGCCACTACGAGTTCGAAAAGGGGAATGATGATGATGATGATGATGCTTATGATGATGATGAGCAAGAATGAAGATTATGATTATGACTATGACCATGGTTATGATGAGGATGATGGTGATGATGGTGATGATGGTGATGATGATGACGGTGGTAATGATGATGACGCCTCATGCTTGTGCTGCTCGTCACCCTGTCTTCGACAGACCCTTAGCCTCAGCATGCCTCAACCACCTCTCCAAGCTTTACACAGATTGAATTGCGAAGTCACGTGGAAGAAGTTTCCTCCGCTAGCCAAATCATTCAATTACTACAAAACCGAGGGTAGCTGACACAGCACCCTTTACGTGGGACGGGCTGCCCCGCAGATACAAATAGTACCTTACGTAGGCAAGGCAGGCTGTTTAATGTCGACCAGGCACTGCAGGGAACGGTGCTCATCCGCCGACAGCTTCCTTCCTTCATCTGCATACCTCACAAGTCTGTCCTGCGCCAGCAGGAACGCAGATCCGTGATCTTCAGAAAGTGAACACACTCCAGGTCATACAGTGGAGGGGAGACTCACAGCTGCACACGCAAAAGTGCAAGCGGCCATAAGGCTTTCGTGTGATTCGTGTGTCCTCCAACGACTCACCGCCGAGTTCGAAAACAATGAAAAGCGACCTGAGAACATAGCGAAGGATCATCCGGCACCCGGGATTCCTACACACCCTAAACCCCGAAGTCCTCAAATCCCTAAACTCCCCCTAACATTCGGGCGAAGGGCTCGGATTCTGCGTCAAGGCCAGGATTGTCATCCTCGTCCTTCGAGTAGCTCACGACCGATACCTCAGCTGTGGACAACGCATCAACAGTGGCACCGATGGAGATCATCCCAAATCCCTAGAAGTATACAGTAGACATGGTGATTCTAAGGCATACTCATGTGTTACATAGGAAAGCAAGAAAGCTTAGCCAGCGCAGATCCCCAAACAGTGATAGAGCAGCACACCCACCACAACGACCACTACGACTAGGACGACCACGACCGCCAGGCAGGAGACCACCAACAGGAGACGACTGGAAGACCCCAACAAGACACCCCAAGGAAACCAGAAAAAAGCACGCGGACGATATGGCCAACATGCATTACCCCATCTGCTGGCGAGATCTTCCCCCAAATGCTGAAACAAAAAAGCGGCACGGCCAAAATGCTTAACCCACGTACTGACGGATTAAAAAACACGACCAACATGCTTTCCCCCATCTAATGGGAGGGATTGGGGACTGCTGCGCTAGTGCTTTACCCGCCTCACATGTTGCCAAATCCTTTCCCCCAACTGCTGGCGGCATTCAGAGTTTCGATGCCAAAAGATGGCCAATGTACTGGAATGTACAATGAAGCGCCGCACGGATCTGAAAATGAAAGGGCCTGTACGCAAAATCTGCACCGTGCCTCAGCGAGAGCCGCGTGTTGGGGAACGATTCCGCGGCGTGTCGTGCGGCCACCAAAATGGATTCTCTTTACTGTTTGGGGTAATGTCGGTTGTACGTTGTTGTCCGAGGGCCGGGCGAAGCAGGAGCTGAAGTCTATCTTTCTGATCCTCAGTTTGTTCGTGCTGCATTTCGAGATGGGACCCCATCTGCTTTTCTCTGATTTTTTTGCCGCATCCAAGCGGCAGCTCTCCCCTTGATGACCGTCTTCGCCTCGCAGGTGTTGAGAATCTTGGACAGTTCACAGCCGTGCGGTCTTATGCCGAGACACACATGTGATGGAACTTCCACCATGCTGGGATCGAAGGAGCGGGTGGCGAACTCTGCCCAGTCCGTCGAATTCTCAGCCCATCCGGTGTCGATCTCCTGCCAGTCAGCTCAGATACACAAAAGCGTACGCTACGCGAAGGAGGACAGCTCACAAGAGTGAGAAGATGCATCCGGGCGGCATCAGGCGGCTCAGTATCACTAACCTTGGTGACAAGTTCGATTGTTCTCGAAATGACATCGCTGCGTTCAGACAGCAGGGGCGTTCACGTCTCTGAGGCAGGCACGTCGGAACGCCCATCCTCCGATGGCGCCGTCTTACTGGAGGACCGCATCCCCGTCTGTATGCCCAGGAGGACATCTATACCTTGGCAAATATGATTACTACGGCGAGTCGTATCTTTCTCGCAGGGGCCTGGAGGTGCCCTCCCCAGGCGTTGCCGGGGGCTTCAAGTTTCTTCAAGCAACATCCCGGCTGTGGCTGTGCTCGCTGTGAACACCCCTTTCGCAGGACATCACCTGGACATATGCCTAGACTGTGTCACCTTTTATGGTAGCTCCACGCTCTCCACTGCTGCGACGGACTGAGCAGACGAGCAACATCTTGCGAGAAGCAAGCGGCGTTGCATGACACTCTCCACGCGAAGACCAAGGCGTGCATGCATGTAAACACACGTGTACACTGTGTAGATGTGCACACACATACGATTGTATGATATATACATATATATATAGTGTGTGTGTGTGTGAGATCCCGATTCCGGGTTCACCGAGCCCTGCCGCACCCCCCTTGACCACGAACAATGACGTCTCGGATACTTACCTGGGGATGCGTCACAAACTTGGAACACATGCTTAGGCAAGGCAAAAGACAAGAACATAAAGCCGTCCTGCAGCAGGCACGGATATCTCAAAGTCCCACTTGACTTGAGGTATTTCGACTCTCCCCGGAGGTGTGTCGCATCCTCACATGTAGCTTGTCAGTCAAGCAGCTTTTCTTGAAGGATCGAGTCGCATCCTCGTCCTTGGTGCATCAAAAAACCACCCGAAGTGCCACACAGAAAGGGACCCTGGACTAAGTCCCGCTCGATCTCCTTGTAGAGTTTGACGGCAACGTTCTTCAAACCCTGAAAACTGCTCGGATGCTCGGCAGGCAAGGAAAAAGGCGAGGCCAACTTGCCCGCCTTCCGATCCAGTCCTTTGTACACCACTGCGTAGCTGCCTGGCAAGAAGAGTCTGGCCAGCATCGTAGGAGTGTCTAAACATTCTCGCTCTGTGTAGCAAACGGAAACCGCGCCAAAGCATCGGGAAGTTCGGTTGCTTCAAGTGTAGAGGGCGAAGCCTTCTCCGAGAACGTGGTCTCTCGAAATCTTGAAGCGATCTTGCAACAGCTCCTGCCAGAAGCTATACTACACTGCACGATAACGTAAATGACGTATATATGGGACAATGACCGATGGTCGAACTGCGTGGTGACTGAAGACCTAGCTGCTTGGACACGTGACGACCAGCCCTTAAAACTCGAGCACAGTCCTGGGGCATGCTCTGGTCTTTGTGCTGCCTCACTTCTTGGCAATTTCACGCCCCAAAAAGGATCGACAAACCCTTTACAGGTATGCAGCCAGGTAGCGCGAAACACTTATTCGGTGTTCTCCGACATGATGTCGCGAAGGACTTTGGATCTGATAAGGCTGCACAGTGCCAGCATGGGGTGGATTCTCCATGCAGCTGGCCCTCGTAGAGACATCTGCACACTTGACAGCTGCGTGACGCATCTGCACAACTGTGTTTATACTCCCGTGGTATTGACATCGCTTCCGCAGCTCAGGCGGGTGAGACGCACCGGGCACACTGCGGAGCTCAGACATCGTGAAGTCTGTTCGAGAAGCTGCTACATCTCTCTACGTGTGCATGTGTCGCAAGGCCCACCAACTTGAAACTTGAAACGCTTCCGCACGGTGCAACTTCAGGATAGGGATGTAAAAATATCTCGGACTAATTTCCTTTGAGGAACACTTTCCAACGTCTAACACTGATGTCGAGCACTCTCACTAAAGCAAAAAAACTTATATCCTGAAGTGTTCGCATGTTGTCGCCCTTCATGTTCGTGTATGACGATGTCTGGTATTACCAGTATCTGTGCAGTCGCACTGGCTTGCTTCATGTTGATGAATATTCGCATGCATGGCTCTATCTATACATGTATACACTTGGTTGATGTATCCATTCAGCTGGGTATGTTTTTATTTTTGTCTACGTTGTTCATTTGTCTGCTTATCTGCTTATCCATTCATTTCTATATTTTTATACATTTGTCATTCCTACATGTGTTGCAAGGTTTGTATTGCCAGTCTCCATGATAGACCCCAAAATACACAATCACCCATTTTCAAAGCAAACTCTATGTGTAGATACAGCACATCATATACATAAACATACATCTAAAGTATATGCATATACGAGAGAGTGCTGCGACATCTCTGAAGCAGTGATTGCTAGGCCAACGTCTGGAAGATCGGCACAGTCTTTTGTGAGAGTACAACAGGCGGATGTGTCGGCCCCGGCAACCAGATAAATCAAGCTCGGCATAAATATCACCATGCAACCTTGCAAGACTTGCTTTGAAAATCTTGCAATAGTTGTGGCCATGATGGACGATTTCATGATTTGCAGGGTCACGCAAACAACTATTAGACACACGCCTGTAACAGTTTGGGTTTGCTTGACCCCTTGGACTTTAAAATTGCGAAGTTATTCTCAAAGACTCAAAGGTGCTCCAGCCAACTTCCTTGCAGCACGAAGCTTCAGGCGCAGAAAGCTCCTCAACCCTGGGCCCAAGACCCATTTTGCTAGCTTAAAGAGCATGCACTGCCGTACAAACCAGCTGAGAGTGAGGCTGCCCTGGAGGACCAGCTTCGTAGGCTCCTGCGCTTTTCCAAAACTTGGGGAATCCCTGTTTTGTTCAAGAGAAGAGTCGCCTGTATTATGAAACTGCCAACCACTATTTAGGAAGACTCAGCTCAGGCCCATGCTGCAGAAGAGGCTTTGGGCTCCAAGAGAGTGCACGGAGACGACCTGAACTTCGACGTTTCAGGGGCGAAAGGCATGCGCCGCTCCTCCCAAGAGTAGCTGAGCTCTCGGACGCATAAGACTGCTCTACATGACCCTCGAGGCAGGGTAGTTCCCATGCCTGGCAAGCTCCAGGCATTTTGCACTGATTAAGCCCTATTCGGTACACTCAGAGATGCACTGCCTTGGAGTTTTGATCTGATTCGGGGGGATCGCTGGCATGATCGTCACCACTCTTCGCCGCTTCTTCCATTGCCTGCAATTGCAGTCGCCGTTGTGAAGACCCCTTCGTGCTCGCAATGCAGAGTTCACCCTGCCTGTGGTTTGGAACACAAACTACATCCTCTGTTGTCGCAAGCCATACACGGAGTCGTGCACAGCCCACAGCCGCCACCGCCACAAGCCACGCATCCGGCAGCTTCCTACAATCGGCACATCTCGGCACATGCGAGCATTCGTCCCGTGCTCCATTTCTGACCAACAGCAACAAGGCGTGCATTGGCACTGAAAGAAGCATCGGACACCTCCTTGTTGTCGTCAGGCCGGTGACGGCTAAAACACCGTTGGGCACATGCAACCTTCAAGTCGTGTACTGATCGCAGAAAATTGGTCACTGCCCCCCATTTTTTGAATCAACGACTGCAGCCAAGGGGCTGAGCCAAAGACGAGGAGAACTCCTACAATCAACCCTCCAACTGCTGCTAGCGCTGGTAAGAATATCCTCGGCGCGGGATGGTGCAACGACACGGGATCGTCATCTCGAACAAAGTTTCATGACTCTGTGTGTCTGCCTGCGGTATTCCATGCTACACTGCTACATGTCCATCTCCCACCGGGCAGCTGATCGAGAGACTCGCCAGCGACGCCGGGGATGAAGGCCAGCAAGATGGGCACAGTCTGTGAGCCTCATTGGCCCGGGCACTCTTTTGCTGTTCTGCACCATGCGTCTTTTTTGGCCCCCGACGCGTGCATATCCGCCCAAGCATAAAAACGGAGCTGGTGCGTCGTGTGCTGCCGGTGATGGCGAGGCCACGGAATTGGCACACAGTTCCCTAGGCCCAACCCTTGGCGTGCTGGAATGTACCAATGTGGGTGAGTAAGAGCAACTTGACTCGGTGGCTGCGGAACGAAGCTAGCTGCGAAACTCGCATCTTCCTTACAAAGATGATCAATTGCCACAGGTTCAGGGTTCATGCTGCTGAACAACGGGTGATTTTCCTGTACTGCTTTCCTGCTAAGACTCAAGATGGTGCATGACATGTGTCCATCCTTGTTACGCGATGTGGACATGGACAGACACAGACTTAGTCAGGGGCTCATGTAACTTACAGTCAGATGCTTGGCAGCAGCAGCGGTGAGACAGATGAAACAAAGCTATGTCTTGAACATCTGGGTCGGGCAAGTGCTCTCAGAGTGAAGGCATGGCCAATGTGTTCCGCTACCGCGAACTGCTTCCGAGGTAGAGCTACCAGCTACCACTCGTAGAAGCCCTGCTCAATCCGCTGCCGGCGCCCTGCCAGACCACCCTGAAACATGGTGTGGGGTCGGCGCGCAGGCACTGCAAGCTCGAAGCACTATTCTGCGCGCTTGGCCCGTGCTTGGCCTCTGCAAGGAAACGCTCGGCACCCCGCTGGTCAGCAGGCTCGAAGCGAGTCTGGCTCCACAAGCATTTTTCAGACTGAGACATGTTCAGACGCCAAAGTCCATGGCGGCGCCTTCCACATGTTGTCGAAGTCTAGCTCGAGTCTGATGGCGGGGAAGAAGCGCACGAACTTCAGCTCGCGAGCAGATTCGCTAATGCTAGAGCGTCAGACCCGCCGCCAGAGCAAACAGCCCACCCCGACAGACAGACCGCAAGCCGCAGCGCCGGCACAAGATGTGCAGGTTTTGCAGAAATGTCTTTCTTGCCTGGCAAATAACCGCCACACAGGATATGCACCTTGCAACAATGCTTTGGCTTGGCTTGCCAAAGTCTCTTGCATAAGCTTGTAAGGCCCTGGCGGAAAGTGCGATATGTACAATTTCAGCCAGCCAGCACAGTCGTCACTTGCCTGTCGAAAAGCAAGGGGGGTCGGGGAACGGCTTTGATCGGGGAAGTGACAGCATGGCTCAGCATGGCGTCGGCATGCGACAGGCGAGAACATACACTTGTAGCAAGGTGCGAACAACAAGGCTGGAAGGCATGATTGCGCCCAGCACTCCTCCCAGCCGCTACGTTTCAGGAAGGCGCGTGTCAAGTGGAGCAGCGCTGTGCCTTCGTGCGGCGGTCGCTAAGGACTTCAACTGTTGCTGCACGAAGCTTTTCAGGTCGGCACGCTCAGCGTGGTCCTCCCTGTTGATGTGCTGGCAGACGGCATCCGCACTGCAGAGACTCACAACATTGGATCCGGCTCACCGAAAAGATCGGCTGCAGCATCTCGTTGATGCGCACATCCAGCCCGCGCGGGATGTGCGAGTAGAAAAGCCGTCCAGGCTCCTGATGCACGCTAAGAGAGATGAGGCTTTCGGACATTACTGAGGCTTCTTGCAGATGTCTTCTCAGGTACGGGCCCAGCACATCGCCTCTGTCCGGAGTGAAATCCTGCAGGCACAGGAAACAACTGCAAAACACCTTGAAGACATGCGACACCTGGTGTGGCATCACTGTCTCCGTCCTGAAAGAGACGAAGGAGACAATGCTGTCAGTGGAGGGAGTACTGCCTGAGCATGCAAGCTTGTACCTTCGCACATCTAGCGAGTCAGGTCGGCCTGTTGGCATTTCAGCAAGCTGCCTGCCAGCACTGCATCTCCATCGGCAAACCAGGCACACAATCCACAGCTCCCGGCCCTTGTTATTTTGCCTCTGATTCCTTGGGTCTCCCTACCCAGCGAAAACACGGTAGCTGAGTGCGGTCGCGTCCAGCTCCAATGAAGTAATGACAAGCGAGTGCATTTTCAGGAGGACGGCAAGACTGTGCTGCGACCGCCTCACTAGAAAAGCCCTACAAAAACGTGTGAAACGCGGTCGATTGTCTGACTTCATCGTCGTTGGCAAGGGCCAAGTGCCGAGTGTAAGCCACACCTGCCTCTGACTGAATTCGGTGCAGTCTGCAGCAAGCTTGATCAAACAAAGATGGATGCATTCTTCGGCTTGCTTGATTTAGCTCCATGGCTCGCATCCAAACGATACTGCAACAAGAACCACACCGTGATTTGGTCTGCGGCACCCTCGCCCGGGCGATCACCATGGCCGCCGTCGTAGAAGCAGCGCATGATGCGCCTTCCGCTGGTACAACCCTTGTAGTCGAAGCATGCGAAATTCTTTTCCCCGCCATCCCAATAGGTGTGGGTCGGGCTGGCAACGGTATCGCAGTTGTGAACTGCAGCCCAGCCCTGCTGTACTTTATTCAGGGGTTCATAGATCCAACCAGGTTGGAAGCCACCGGACACACCGCCTGCCACAGGCATTATCTCATCTTGGCGTCCGTGGAGCTGGAGCATGGCCGTCTGCCGACAATCCGTCCGATCACGGACCAGCTCAAACTCTGCCCCGAGGCCATATCCAAGAAGAGGAAGGCCATACCAAGGGACCACGGCCGCAAAAGTTCCGGGAAGTGATTGCACAAGGTAGTGAGCAAGCATACCTCCATTGCTCTCACCTGTGACATAGACGCGGCTTTCGTCGATGCACAGGACGGAGCTGATGAGCTGGATGACGGAGTAAATGAAAAGCCTCTCATCGTAGCATCCAGACCAGTTGCAGTTTCCGCACTTGCTTTGCTCCCAGCACGATGCATAGCAGTCTGCTGTGACTTCATCGGTGACACATGTCTGGTCATCTCCAGCAGTTCCCACATTCCAGCCTGTTCCCAAGTCGCCACCTCCTGGAACCGCATCGTCGAGACCCTGCGGAAACACAGTGACGAAGCCCAGCGACTTCCCAAAAGTGCCGTAGTCGTGGCTGTAGGCCATCGAATCGGCTTGGTCCCCTTGCGAGTGCAGCGCGATAAGCAGCGGAGCCGGGTGCCAGCGGGATGTGCCGACGTTTTTGGGAAGCTGGACGTAGAAGGAACGGTTCACCGGCGTGAAGTCCATGATCGTCAGCGGGACCCAACCTTCGAAGCCCTCCTCAGTTCCTCCCCAAGCTGTCGGACCTTTGCCAGCCGAGCAACCGGAAGAGGCTCTTTCCTCACCCAATGGTTTCAAATCCTTGAGGCTCTGCAGCCAAGCTCCCTGTTTGGGGCTTGCCAGAGCTGGGCATAATGTAGCAAAGGCCGAGAGGAGACGCAAGCAAGCCATGCCAGCCATGCTGCTGCAACTAGCGAACTAAGAAGCAAACCAAGGTTGCAAGGTGAGAAGTCTCTACCATGACCCGTGCAAACATGAGATGTGACACCCTTCTGGTCATGGCGTGCTGGAGCCGGAAGAGTTCAACAAGACTTCTCAGGGCATCATGGAAACAGCACAAGATAACACATGATTCCCATTCCCCTGGCTTCTCTGCTTGTAACTTGCAAAAACTGTAAGTCAGCGTGTGCCTTGGGAGCAGGGCGCTGCTCGGGCTCTGCACCTGACGAAATGCAGGTCATCTTGGCTGCACTTGTGAATTCTCGGCAACGCCAACATACTGATGAACTCCATATCTATCCAAAAGCTGCTCAAGGGTGCTCACCTCAGCACCGACTGAGTGGACCTGCCAATGGGTCTGCTTCGCTTGCCAGGTGAAGTGCCTCCGCTGACGCTCCGCCATCTGGAACATCGCGAGCTTCCGAGCCCATGTGCGCTTGACAATGGTGCTGCACTTGTTAGCGTCGGCTAATTGAGACAGAAATGCATGGCTTCAGGGAAGTCTATGGATAGAACACGCCGTGAAGCAGCATCCATTGACAGCGAAATGAGGCTGCGAAGCTTGAGGCATGGGGTCCGGCTGTGGACCCCTGGGTCCAACACCGAACATTAAAACCCTGCTTGAGCAGCCACTCCCATTCCCTGCACTTTCAAGTTGCTTTCCCTTCCGCTGTCGGCTGTAGATAAGCTGGGCATGCACGTGAAAACGGAAGGGGTGACACTGCGACGCAACATTTCGAAGAGCTTGTGCGAATCAAAAGGCACCAGGAAGGTCAGTCCAAGAGATTCAGCCATCTCGGATTGCACAATGCCTAGGCAGCGCAGCGGTTGTTGCTTTTGCCAGAATCGGGGGGCATGACCGTTCCGCAGTCGCAAGAGTCTCATCAGTTGTGCCGCAGTCTGCAGGATCTTGTTTTTGATGTTTGCATCGTCAACAAAGAGGAGTTTCCGATTGTAAACAAGCTTGCTTAGCAGAGTTCTCTTCTGCACGACTCACACATGCGACACGCGAAGCGTGCAAGAACTCTGGTTCGGCTATGAGTGCTCACGGTCTGCCTGACGAATGATCTGTGAAAGAGCATGCTGATGCTCACACGCGCTCTGCTCTGCAATGGCGGACCACTAGGACCAGCGCACAAAGACGTCGCATGGGGTCATCTTAGTGTTGCCTCTCGAAGCCTCGGTGCTCAGCTTGCAGCTGCGGTGAAGGGCAAGCCGAGCACACCGGTGGAAAATCGGAATTGCCGCAAGCAAATAACAGTCGCACTACCCTTAGCACCATCTTTGTCTTGCACTGCTTTGTGCTCGAAGAAATAAAGCAGGCAGAAAAGTGAAGTCACGGGCCCATGTCTTTTCCCACAAAGCTAAGCTTCTGGATCAATGGCCATCTGGTGAGCCAACGGTTGCGACAGAACTCAGCTCTGAACGCGAAACTTAACACTCGTAGTGTTTTCTTTTGGCTCACCACCCGAATCCCTGAGCTGTACGGTGGGATTCGAGAGCCACGAAGAAAGTGACAGCAAAAGGTTGCTGTCCAACTTAGTCAGCCCGTCAGCGTGCATGATGTTGGTCGGAACCCAGTGAATGTCCTTAGGAGTCACGGTCTGCTGCACCGAGCGGATGTTCACGGGTGACCGCTTGTCGTTGACGTTCGGGTTCTCCGACACGATGCAGTCGTAGAGGCTCTTGGCGTCCACGCCGTGCTTGCCGTTCAGCTTGCAGCCCACCTTGTACGCCGGCTCGTTGTACAGGAGCTCCGACAAACACATGTTGGCAGCCGCTCGATCAGCCCCTTCGTCGGCCGCGGAGGCCTCAGCAGCCAGCGTGCTCCGGCACACACGTGTGCTCCGTCCTGACTTCCAGTCCAACACCGTCGCCTTTGTCTTGACCTCGGAAGCCTGGGGCGGCGCCAGCAGGACAAACACTCCGAACTGGGACTTCAGCCCGGCATTGGCCCATGATGAGTCCGTATAGGTCACCAGCAAAGAAGCCATAGACACCGGGATGTCCTGGTACACGAGCCCATTGCTCCGGGTCGCCTTCAAGTAGTCGACGGTCTCGTAGAGTCGGCGCAGGTCGGTGTAGCTCGTCTCCGCGCCCCGGTTGGAGAGGAGAGGCTGACGACGGGCGACACCTCCGGTCGCGTTTGCGACGCCAGCCATTGTAAGGAACCCGAGATGCTCCGGAACTCTCGCCACTCATCCGGCGTCAGCTTCTCCCCGAGCTTCGCTCGGCCCTTCGGCAGGCTGCCGGTATCCATGCCATCGATGAATGCCTCCTGGGTCACCGTGTAGTAGACACGCTTCCCCCTGTTCATCATCCGGATCTCCTTTCCTCGAAAGGTTCCGGGCCGCTCCGGCTCAACAATGGTCACTGAGCCCCAGACGAACATGTCGCGGAGGATGTCTTGGTCGAAGTCCTGGTGAAAGGTGCACAGGTCGTCGACGTGGACGATCATCAGCGCCAGGAGGCGTCCGGTGGGGTCCACGTAGTAGTACAAGCACTTGTCAAAGCCGTGCTGGGTGAACCCTTTCTCGACCAAGCGCTTGTGTACCTTGCGTTTCCACACTCTCGGGGCGTCTGGAGTCCAAAGCAGTTGCCCAGGACCTCGTACAACTCCGCGCTAAAGGCGCCGGTGGCGAGCATCAGCGGGTCCTTGGGCGGATACATGTACAAAGGGCCGGCTCGTTCTTCATGGTTCCGCTCGCCCTGGAGGGGGGCTATCCCGGGACAGCTGAAACATATCTGGATCCTGGCAGCCGATGAGCACTACCCGGCACTTGGCCTTGATCTCACCCAGGCCCTTGTTCTTGTCGCGGTAAGCGGCACGGCTGCGGAGGATGCGGCGGCGAAGCCTCTCATCCTTGAAGACTTCCTTGGCTTCATGGTGAGCCAGCGGCCTCACACCTCCCCATCGCATCCAGTTGTCCTGCTCGTCCCTGACCGCGTCCATGTACTTCTCGATGCTCTGGCTGGGGAGCTTCATCACTTCAGACCAAGGTATCTCTCGGTCCAGCTGCTTCAGCTCCTGGTGCGTCAAGCCTCGAGCGTTGGAGCTCGGCAGGGCTTCGTCGTCTGAGCTGGCATCCGGCCGGTCGGGCTCCTCGTAGACGCCGGCTTGTTCCATCTCTCGACCTCTGCTCTTACTCGTCAGGTAAGCCTGGTAGTAGGCCTCGCGTCTGAAAGGGACCGGCAAAGGGTCCGTTGTCGGCGTCTCTTCCAGAACACCCTCGCCAAAGTCATCGAAGAAGAAGCGGTAGGCGCCCGTAGTGAACAAAGCGTCGGCAGGTCTCTTTTGAGGTAGTAGAGGAAGAGGCGGCTCGGGTTGACTAGGTTGGGGATCACCTTGCTGTGCTGTGGCTGCCGTCTCCGAAGATGAAGTAGAAGCGGCAGCCGCGGAGGAAAATTGGTTGGCCTCTAAAGGGCCAGGGTCAAGGCCTTCGCCTTGATCTGCGGCGGCCGAAGCGTCGCGATAGTCGTTGTGCATGTCGTGGTGTCCAAGAGCAATGTGATCGTCGTCGTCCAGGGCGCCACCGCCAGCTACCGGGACGGCTGCTCACCTTGTTGATCGTCCGGCAAGTGGTTGTAGTCGGGGGTGCCCGGCACGGCTGGGCTGAACGGAGGAGTCTCTGGCACACCCGGACTGAACGGAAGCGCTCCAGGCGTAGGCGGGGCGTCTGAGTACCCAGCGCTGGCGTCGACGATCTCGGGCCACACTCTGTGACGAGCACCAGGAGACCCACTAACGGCCTGTGTTCGACGACTTGGCGTTCGTGACCTTCCTCTGCGCGTCCTTGGTGTAGGTGGCACGGGTGTCGAAGGCAAGTGCATGGTGACTGACCTGTTGTCAACATACTGGTTCACGACTCCCTGCTGGACGTTTGTCTGGTGTTGCTCCTGGTGTTGCTCATGCTGGACGTTTAACTGGTGTTGCTCGTGGTGTTGCTCCTGCTGGACGTTTGTCTGGTGTTGCACCTGGTGTTGTTCCTGCTGAACATTTGTCTGGTGCTGCTGCAGATTTCTGCTGGCGCTATTCCTCCGAGAAGGCGTCGCGGTCCTCGCCGAAGACGAAGGTAGCCTTAAAGGTCCAGACCCGGGCACGGGCACCAAACCTTCAGCAACTGGAGGTTGTCCGGTAGAGGGGAAGCGCCACTTAAAAGTAGTCGTGCCGGTCCAGGCCTGCTCCCATCGTTGCCCTTCTCCTTCTTGCCTCCAGTTGTCAATGTAGGGCATGCCGCCGTTAAGCATCATGGTCTGCCTCTCGTCCGTGAGGTTGTCGAAGTCGAAGCTCGCATCGTCCGGGACATACAGTGTGTGTCGCGGCACCTGGTGGATACGGACCGCCTCCTCGCTGCCCAGTCGCCAGAAGTCCTTGTCCTGGTCGGGCAGAGGCGGTGGCACATTCTTTGCGATCTCGCGGGTGGCCTCCTCCATTGCCCCGGGAGGCTCCTCTCTCTGGTCAGACCACATATTCTCCCGCAGGTTCATTTCCGCGTCATCAGAAGAGGGGCACCATTGTTCCCATCCGCAGGCTGTTCTCAGCTGGTTGCTCGCAATCTTGACGGTTGTTGCGTTGATCTGCACCCAGACGGACTTGCCGTCAGGATCAACCGACACAAAGCGAGCCAACGACCAAGCTCCACGCTTGTGCTGTCGGGACCGTCCGGACCAACGCCAAAAGGCAACAGGTTGGCCGGGCTGTAGGCTGTGCAAGTCCACCTGGTGGCGGGCAGCGCCCTCTTGATGTGGCTGCTCGCTGTATGTTCCGCCAGGGCCTTCATAGCCTCTGCTCGCAGCATCTCGGGTCGTAGTACTTGTTGTTCCGGAGATATCACTAGGCTCAGCGGGTCGCTCAAGAGGTCGCCGAGTGGCCGGGGAATCCTCCCAAACACTTAAGGTGACCTGCCGTGGGAATAGGTGCAGGAATTCATGGTGAAAGTGGCTGCCACCAGACACTGATCAAGCTCTGTTTGCGTGGCAATGCCACGCTCGTCCACCAAGCGTTCCACAATAGAACGCAAGAGCGCATTACGGCGCTCGATTTTGCCCAAGCGATGGTGGGCCTCTGCCGGGATGACATCGTGGATGATGCCGTGGCGCATGTGGAACTGGATGACCTCGCCTCCGAACTCCCCGCCGGGATCACAGCGGAACTTCAGGGGAAGGCCCAGCGGTCGATACCACATCTCCAGGATGGCCTTGAGGATGGTCTCGGGGTTCTTGTTGGCCAGCACGAGGAACAGGAAGCCGTACACCGGGAGCTCGCCGTCCAGGAGGTGCCGCCGTAGCGGCCGCCGCTGCTGCAGCCGCTGCCCGCCGTTGCCTGCGAGACAACCTATGGACCGGCTGCATCGTGTCGGGGTCCACCGGCACGTCCCAGGTCAAAGCCTCGGATTCAGCTAGCCCTTCTTGTCGGCTGCCCTCGGAACCTTCACCATCGGATGCTCCATGTCGGGAGCCGGAAGTCGGCGAGGTCGGCGCCCAGGGCTGCTGCACTGTCATCGTCGAAGTCGTGCTTGTCGTCGTCGAAGACTCGGAGGCTCGCGAGGACGGGTCGTTGTCACGGCGGTGGGGAACATACATCCACACGCCTTGGCTCACCTCGCGCCGCAGAGGCGCCCGGCTGTTGTAGAACTCGCTGCTTCCACACGCCCGGCACACCCAAAGCGCAAGGGCCCTCTCCTCGAAGTCGCTCCGGTCGCAGGCGAGGCACCGCCAGATCGGCAAAGGTAGGTTGGGCTCGTCTCGTCCAAAGTCCTGGTCCACGGGTGCAGGAGCGTCGGGGTCATCAGCGCCGGCTGGCCTCGAACCAACGCCGCCAAGGCCAGGAGGAGAACAAGGTTCCGGCAACCTCGTAGGGCCGGCACTTCGGGGAAACCCATCACCAAGGAACTCATCAAGGGTGGTTCCGCGCCCGGCGCTCTCGGCCCCGTCCATTCAGCAGACACAGCAGGCTCCGCTGCCAACTTGCACTGCTTTGTGCTCGAAGAAATAAAGCAGGCAGAAAAGTGAAGTCACGGGCCCATGTCTTTTCCCACAAAGCTAAGCTTCTGGCCAATGGCCATCTGGTGAGCCAACGGTTGCGACACAACTCAGCTCTGAACGCGAAACTTAACACTTTGAACATGTGCCGTGCTCTGCCAGCTGCCTCACGCGAAACTCCCGCAAGACTCTGAGCAGGGAGCTCTACGAGGTCTTCGAAAGCGAAATGCACAGACCTCTTCTTTCAAACGGAGCTACGGGTCTCGGCCCCTGGCTCACTTGCGGAGAACTCGACGTTGACCACGACCTCCACGTCCTTGCCCCTGCTCATGGAGGCCGAATCAGGAGTAGGATCCGGCAGAAGAGCAAAACCACGCCGTGGCATGTGGCAGCCTCTGAACGAAGAGCGGAAATTCCTTGTGGCGCGCATCCAGTGCAACCTGCCCACGGCACCCGGCATGCCTCGTTTTCGAAAGCACAGTGCACCCTTCCGTCCATGAAAAAAAGTCTGGAGTCAGGTCGTCCCTCTGCTCTCCCCACCCGACTTTCCCCAATCTGCAGCACTGCGCTGGTGCAGCTGCGCCACTTCCCGCAGTTCCACTGCGAGATTGCGACCTTTTTCCCAAGCCGCCCAGCTCTGGACTCCAAAGTGACGTCCGACTTAAATGGCCAAGACTGGGCGGCCACCGTACGCCGGTCCTCCTTGAGCACCATGACGGTGAGATGCTTTTCGTGCACCTGCGCACTCAGGGTCGGACCGAGATGTGAGCTTCAACAGCGAAACCTGGCAAAGCCCTGGCCTCTGTGACCACTGCATAATTCGTTCGGTACTGGCCCTCGCCCATCACCACAATGTCACCCGACACATAAAGGTCTGAGGGCTCCTCCTCCTCCGTGGTGTTTCCTTGCATGGCCTGCAGCAATCTGGTCACCTCCACGGCCTCCGCCATGGCCTCCTCCATGGTCTTCGGGTGCGGGCGATCTGCAAGGAGCTGTTGCATTGCCTCCTCCTTAGTCAGCAAAATTTCGGGCCTCGCTGGCCGTTCCTGCCGACGCTGGCATTCCTGGCGCTCCTCCTCCAAGCGCTCGCGTGAGCCGCAGCAAACGCTGCCCATGACCGCACAAGAGCGTGCACTGCAACGGGTTTGCTTGAGCATCCATCTGCGGTGTGGTATCTGATGTTGTCCACGTCTTCAGAGGCAAATCGAAGATTGAGTCAAGAAGAGTCAGACAAACTTGTCTACTAACACCTCATTTTTCACGAGATTCGCGAGTTCAAGTCAAGCATCCACTCAGGAATTCTTCAGGCAACAGTTACACACTGAGGCATCTCCAAGTTTGTGCGGCAGTGAAGACTGAGGTGAAACTTAGAGTCCTCAACTCCCACACGAAAAGTCACCACTGCAATTGCAGCAGCTGGAGTTCGCCCTGCACAGCCGAGCAGTCTGAAATCAATCTTCGGTGATGTAAGGCTCGAGAGGAAGATCAATGGTCACTGGTCGCTAGTAAAATGCTGCCGGCTGTGCTCCCGTAGTGCGCCACGTAGCTTTTTGGAACACAAAAAAAGTTTTCACAGAAGTGCTGATGACAGAAGATCTGAGAAACTGCACAAATGCAAAACTGAGATTGACGGTCAGCACCACACGCTTCTGAAGATCAAAGGGTGGGCAAGCCAGGCGCACGTAGACCGTGGCAGTGAGACAGTGCACGCTGTGCAATTCTGTTCAACGGCTACTGGAAGTTCCATGGCTGGTTACTTCCTCCCGGTCCTGACTCGAAATACCCTTGTGTTCTTTACTTGCATACGAATGCTTGACCTCAAGAAGGGCCAAGGTCCCTACCAGCCATGTTCTCTCTGAGTCATGCGAGTCAGCATCTAGGCCTTCGTCGCTTCCTCAAGCTTCGCCTGGTCCAAGCCGATTTCAGGGCTTGCCTCTGCCTTGAGGTCTGGTGACCCCGTTGCATCTTCCATGGTCTCGCCCTTTCGACAAAAGACTATACGTCTTGCGTCGTGCCACGCCTTGTCAGCCTTCAGCTTTTCCACTTCTGTCCTCGGTCCAGGATCAAAGCACTGCTTGACTTGGGCACACACTTGGAAAACTCATCGAGGGTCCTGAGTTTAGCCAGTTCAGCTTCGTCCACTGGCCGTCCAAACTCTCCACGGTCGTAGCGGTCTTGCTCCAGCAGCCACTGGCAGCATGGTACACGTGCAACCAGGAGCTGTACAGGTAACAGATGCACGGCCTTCATCATGAACTCACACGGATCATCCGGGCACTTGATCAGCAGAGCTGTCACCATGGCCTCGAAGCGCAAGCCACAACATCGTGACCGAAGAGCAGTGAGTGAAGTCAAAGCGGCTCCACTTTAGACACGGCATACGCGGCCTCCATGATAGGGTTCATCTTTTCCTGCCCAGGTTCTGGGACAGGCCCAGCCATGGACGTCTCAAAGTAGAGCGGTCGGACCCGTTTCTCCTGCATGATTGTGGCCTGAGGGGGGAATCCTTATGGCCTTAAAACTGTGCCCCAGCTCAGCTCACTCTGTGCGCTAGGTACGCCCGTGGCTGAGTCTGGTTGGGAGACCTGAGCTCCCAGGCAGTGTCAACAGCTCTGCTTACACGGCACTGGCACCTTCACTTTGCAATAGAGCAAATACATTACCTGTAAACAGCTCTGTGAATTTGGGCAGCTTGCTTACAGCAAGGCACATCGGCATGAGGCCATTCTTTGGCTGCACTTCGACCCCTGTACAAGGCAGCATGGCTCTCACTGCACGGGCTTTTTGGCGACCTTTCCTGTGCGTCTGCGTCCCTGCGGGATGCTGTCGACACTTCAAAATTCATGCCGCCTGAATTCAGGTGCACGTCGCCATCTCGGCGAGGTTTAGGGACATATGTGTAGCTGTGGTTAGTTGTCCAGAAGAAGTTTAGGGACAAATACCGGGCATGCTTCCCGTACACACAACCTCGGAAAGACCCAGATTCCTGGATGTGCAAACCCATGACCCATACACTTCAGAATAGCGCTCAGCTGCATCGCTCTCACTCGACCTGAGGCCAGGCCGCCGGATTCGTGGGGCGGGCAGCACCTGCCCGCGCGGACGGAAGCTTCGATAGAACACACGTACGCATGCATGCAGGCATACACACCTACACACGTTCATTTGTAGTGGTGCACAGCCAAATTTCAGTCAAGCTGCCCTTTGCGGAGAGGTACCGCTATAGCATAGGAAGCAACAAAAGCTGCACATGACATTACAGCAACACAGACCCATACTCGTGCATCCGCCAGGCTTCGGCGTCCAGACCCCGGGCGGGGGTGGCAACCAAAAGGCAAGTGGTATTTGGCTCTGTTCTTGACACCCCATACATGTCTTTGGCGTTGTTGTCGACATTTGCCGACCGTGGGGGTGGGTGGGACATTGGTAGAGAGAAATTCGCGACAACGCGGGAAAGACCATCAGAATGTGTTTAAAATATCTTTGCTGGGATTTCTACTCACCCGCCTGTCCACTCACCGACTCACCAACTGAACCCACTCATCTGCTCACTTATGTACCCATGGTTACCATGGAGCTTGCGCGTCTCGGCCGAGGGGTGAGTCTGCGTAGCGGTTTAGTTGGTACTTGCTATGTCCTTCATGTTTCGAATCTAGAACGCAAAACTGCAGAGGCTGGCGCCCATAAATTCGAAAGGTACCATTCGGCCGGACCTGGCCAGTGACAGGGAAGCACTTGCATGGAAACGCCATGGGCTGTCCCGACGTTGAGGGTCCCACACGGACGATCTGTTGGATAAGTCCTGAAGTGACATTGCCAAGATTTGTCCCAAAGGAGGCGACATGACATGTTCACGTGTGCCTTCTCCGCCTGCTTGAGCCATGCCTGGTTCGAACAATGGTACAGGGCATCAGACCCTTTGCATGGTGGGAGGCTCTGACAGCGTTCTTCGTCGGACGCATGGCTTTGCGCCTGGGCAGCCAAAAGCATCCCCCGCACTCCTCTTGATCCGAGCGCTGGACCAGGGTGACCCAGACGTGGCCGAGTTGGGACTTCTGCTTCTGACCTGTAGCAGAACCAAAGAGTAAGCTAAATCTTCTGAACCCAAGCAATGCTGGATCCTCGGCACACATAGACCGCGCACGCTCTGCAGCGGATGGTACAGGCAGGCGAAGCAGCGCCTGGATACGGCAAGAACACATGCATAAGCTCCACCACGATCTCACTGGTCTGTGCTTGCGAATGCAGGAGGACCTTGCTGGGCACAGGTGCTGATGCCTCGCTGCCCGTAGCGCAGGAATGTCACCGGAACATGAGATACATAGGCTTGCTTGCAAATGCAGCCAAATGACCTTCGCGCTTGGCACTGCCAAGCGCTGCGGTGAGGGTGGCCGCACATCCTCGAACATGGCAGCTGCGCCGATCCAGTGTTTGCAGACACACACGGAGCATAGATAGTATAGGTTGACACCACCACTCACACTTTCTGGGGAAGATCTTGAAGATGATGAAAACACCTAAGTATGGTAGCCTTGATTCCACAACCTGACAAGACTCACGCGCAAGCGACACAGCTTCACATAACGGACAGGTTCTCGGCTTAGCCTGATGCCATTCCATGAAATGCGGGTACGTGGAATCCGCGTCCGGATTCCATATCACAGGAAAACTGCAGTGTCTTCGTTGGATGCCGACTGCAGAATTCCCCGGCATCCCCCTGCTGCTGCTTCAACGACTNGTGTCTTCGTTGGATGCCGACTGCAGAATTCCCCGGCATCCCCCTGCTGCTGCTTCAACGACTGCACAAAATGTCTTGCCAAAACCCGTAGCTTAGAATCAGGGTGTACACACACACACCCCTCATAAGAGGGGAAACTGTCCTTCGTGTGTAAGTCCTGATGTTCAGTGCTGTTAAGAAGAACCTCAAAGCTGGCGGGTCCTTAGTGTAGTCGTCGTCATCGTCGTCGTCGAAGAGGATAAGGAGAGCAGGAGAGAAAAGAAGACGATAGCTCGGCTGACAGACGACCAGAAGGAGGGAAGAGGGGGGAGCGAGCGAGAAGAGAAGACAATAGCTCGGCAGACAGACTAAGAAGACGCCAATCCTTAGTGAGGTCGATCACTTTCGAGAACCTGCCGAGTGCTTGGGAAACATTTCCTGGGACCTGAAGAAGCACGATCACGACATGCACTGCAGAGAGAGAGAGAGAGGGAGAGGGAGAGAGAGAGAGAGAGAGCAAAAAAAGAGAGACAGAAACATGAAGCTTGCACGAGCAATCAGAAGCCGAGATGCTGCCATAAACCATGAGCTGACACTGATCAACGCTCGAAGTCACGCTCCTTCATGAGCACCATGCGACTACTTGAGTCANCCGAGATGCTGCCATAAACCATGAGCTGACACTGATCAACGCTCGAAGTCACGCTCCTTCATGAGCACCATGCGACTACTTGAGTCACCGGAGGACCTTTTGGTCACGAAAGCCCATCAGCTGTGAAAATCGGGGCACCATTCCACTGGCTCCATAGGAGCATTTGGGCCTATCACTTGAAAAGAACTGGCCACCATCAAGTGCGGTACGCTCCATTAGTCTGTCCCGAAGGAGTACGACTTGTTATGGTACCATAATGGGCCGCACAACGTACCCTGGCAGTTCGCATGAGCGAGTGTTGCCGGTGGCGACAAGGCCGCACACGGAGTATAGGTTGACACCACCACTCACACTTTCTGGGGAAGCTTTTGAAGATGATGAAAACACCTAAGTATGGTAGCCTTGATTCCACAACCTGACAAGACTCACGCGCAAGCGACACAGCTTCACATAACGGACAGGTTCTCGGCTTAGCCTGATGCCATTCAATGAAATGCGGGTACGTGGAATCCGCGTCCGGATTCCATATCACAGGAAAACTGCAGTGTCTTCGTTGGATGCCGACTGCAGAATTCCCCGGCATCCCCCTGCTGCTGCTTCAACGACTNGTGTCTTCGTTGGATGCCGACTGCAGAATTCCCCGGCATCCCCCTGCTGCTGCTTCAACGACTGCACAAAATGTCTTGCCAAAACCCGTAGCTTAGAATCAGGGTGTACACACACACACAGTCACACACACATTTCCCTGCTTTTGAAGTCGGTTTCCTTCACTTCCTCCTTCCGCGCAGCCGGTGGCGCTTCGGGTGCCAAAGGCATCGCACATACCCATGGTTCTTTGCTCCGAGAATCCTCTGGCCTGTACCGGGGACGGCGCAGTTTTTACGGTGCACATGAGACTCTGACTTGAAGCAAACTTTCCAGGTCGTACAGCAACCAGCCTGGTTTGTGCTTTCGGGCTGCGGCCTAAGCTTGTTGCTGCGACGAAAGCAGCTGCAGCTGCGTTCAGAAGACTCGGGCTCGAAGGAGCCTGAGCTGCAAGCACATCCATGGCTGTAGCATTATTAATTATCTAAATTGAACAAAATCCCTCATGACTTTCATGTGTTCAAGTGCGGGTGCCTGGTCTCTCCAACAGGAGCGCCTGATCTGTGAGCCTTCCTTCCAGAACAACGGGTGTTTCAGAGTCCAAACAGTAGAATTAGATGTTTGCTGCAGATGCCGGTCCTCGGGAATTTCTGCTTCCTCCTCATCGTCGTCAACAGCAGCGTTGACTGGCACCTGTGGAGCTGTTCAGCGATCTTCTAGCGCTTCTGTGCGAGTCAGTGGCCTGTGCCTCTTCCGAGCTTGCCTCGTTTGCCTCGAATCACTCCGCTGTCCGAAGGCACGTGACACCACACGGAGCCAGCCTCTGAAGCAAATCGGCTCGGCATGCGAGCGGATGGCGACACCTGCCGTCCGAACACTGTGCCATGGTGTATGGCTACGCAGGATTGCCCAGGGCCTCCGTCCGATGTGACTTGGTAGGGCTTGCCTTGGACATCTGGGTAATGATAATGAGAAACAGAAAGCCACGTTCACAAAGCAACACAACAGGCTCTAAGCTATGGACATATCCCGAACGAGTCCCTGGGGACACTTGCTGCGGAGACGTTGGCCGCGCACGAAGTGCCTGAAGTTCGTCAGAACCCTGAAGACCACGAAGCAAAGCAAAATCTCTCTCCCTGCACCTCGTTTTCCCTTCGAAGATGCAAGTTTTCTGCCATCAGCTCGTCGTGGGCTCTGAGGAGATCCGGGAGCTCGACCCTACAAAAAGCGCAGCTATCCGGACAACAACGGAGGCACCACAACTTTTCGAGCACTCCCTCCTGCAGCCTGAACGAGCGCGGCAAAGAAATCTTTCCAACCTCTGGGTCGACTCCAAAATGCGATTTTTGGGCTCTCTACTGAAATCACGGAGGAAAGACTACAAGCGCCTAGGCCGCGCACCCGCCGGATTCAGAGCGGTCTGTCTGCAGTGGCTGCGTTCTCCCCAGAAGTGCTTCCAATCGCATACTGCCTGACAGCAGCTTCGGGTGAGAGAACTGCCTTGCACGGCATTGTGCGGCTTTCCGAGCTTGCAACTCCCATGCAAGCTGCCGCTGACAGACCGGATCGGGTCCTCCTGCAAAAGCAGAGCTGCTGACGTTCCCTTCTCGAAAAGCTTGCTCAGCACCGGCCTTCTCACCGTCTTGATTGCCACTGCCTTCTGAGGCCTCGATGCCAGACCGGACAATGGCAATCCCGAACCATGTCAATGCTTCGTCTGCTCCGTGCGCCTCGACACAGGAAGCCCGTCTTTGAGGCCTGTCAGGGGCAAACCAGCATCAAAGCTTCTCTTCCGCGATTTCCCAAAAGGTTGGTTGGCTGAGCCCCCCAGCACCAGCTGTGACATAGACCTCACCATGCCGCGGTCCTGCTTGCGTGCAGCATACACTGTGAGAGCGAGGTGCCCTTGTCTTTCCATTCACACTACGACTATGCCTCGTACTGCGGAGGAACCTGTGGGCCACGCCCTTCGGTGATTTCCTGCACGTCACTTGAAAAACAACTTTTCGGACAAGGGTGTGACTTCAGCGGTCCTGCCACACTGGAAGGAGCCTCGAATGCAAGGAATGTGTCTGTCACAATGTTGTTGTGGTGGGGAAGACTGCGAGACCGACGCATCGTAGAATTCCTCCGCCAGAAACTCATGAGTCTGCTCCATCTCCATGTGCAAGGCCTGCAAGTTTACCCCTTGCTCCACTCCTGACTGTTCACGCTTTTTCCTGCTGCTACCACAACGACCACCATCCCCACCAGATCGACTACTGCGACTGCGACTGCTAATGTTGCTGCTGCTGCCGCTGCTGCTGCCGCTGCTGCCGCCGACTACTACTACTACTACTACCACTACTACTACTACTACTACTACTACTACTACTACTACTACTACTACTACTACTACTCCTACTACTCCTACTACAACTACTCCTACTACAACTACTGCTACTCCTACTCCTACTCCTACTCCTACTCCTACTCTTACTCCTAGTCCTAGTCCTACTCCTACTCCTACTCCTACTCCTACTCCTACCTCTGCCTGGCGTCCGGCAGGCTTAGCCCGGCTGGGCTCCAGCAATCGGCATCTCATTAACACACTGTTGAAATCCTGTACAAGTGGCACGTTGCTATACGAACCGAGTGTTGCCGTGGCAGTTCGAGTCGCCGTGCTGACCTCGGAGCCGGATGCGTTCCGGATGAACGCAGATTGACGGTAGCGTTGTGACGATGGCAACTTTTTTTGCATGACAGCTTCTGCAACTGTGTCTGGCTTCGGCCGCTATGGCTGAGGCCCCTCATCAAGGAATCCTGGATTGAAGCCCAACTGACGCAGGCTTGCTATGTCGCAATCCCAACTGACGCAGGCTTGCTTTGTTGCAATCCTTTAGGCTATGGCTCATCCTCCAATCAGAAGCAACCTATTTCCATGGCACGGCAGCGTTTTCCCTGTAAGCATTTGGGATTGAACTGGAGCGGGGTGTTCGCAGGCAGTATATGGCCTGCCGCTCCCTGAACTCAGAGCAGGGAAGACATAAGTTGTAGGAACTCCTACTCCTACTCCTACTAATACTACAATAATCAGTAGTAGGAGGAGCTACCACCACCACCACTACTACGACTACTACTACTACTACTACCACTGCTACTACTACTACTACTACCACCACGACTACTACTACGACTACTACTACTACTACTACTACTACTACCTACTACTACCTATTACTACTATTTTTTCAACTGGACGCTGTGCGAGCGGGCTCAGCACTTAGCGGGCGATTGCCGCGATGTGCACTCACTTTGGTGTGAACCTCGCTCGGTGATCTACTCATGGCTGAAAGAAAATCTAAAGGATCTGCATAGGCTGACAGCGGATGTCTTAGCTTGAGAGGCCGGGTTATGCAGCGCCATGCTGCACAGCATCCGGATGGGCCGACAGCCCTTGAAGTTCCTTGACCAATGGCGAGGAGTGAGCAGTCTCAGCGGAGGCTCCTGTGTCCTGGTAGGACGTCAGAAGGCAGCGAACTTCCTTATGCAACTTGATCGGCACTGTCGGGCCTCGAGCGATGAAAACAAGTACCTGCATTTGCGTTTTGGCACAAACGAAGGCTGGGCAGCAGTCTCAGACTATGTTCTCCAAACGCCCTTACAAGGGAGCAAGCGCAAGCTGCTGAGCGGACTGCTGAATAAGCTGTTTTTACGCACTGGCAGAGTGGCGTCGGCAGTGCAAAATGACCACTCTCAAGGTGATCTCGGAAGAGCCTGTCGGAGTTGGACATTGTTGGTCCTTGACCCCGTCCGACAGGAGCTTCGGTGGTAAAGAAACACAGCGGCCAGTGGCCCCGTCTGTGCTTCCCGTGAGTCAGTGGCGCCATTGCCGGCTGCCGCTGGAGTGCGAGCCTGAGTCACCTTGGTAGTCACGGCTCCACCATCCTCGCTCGGACCTCCGAGAGTCGTCATAGCCAGAACCGCCCTCGCGGAGGCGTTTGTCTGTCTGAGACGACTGCGCGTCCCCCATCCGCTTTTGCTCCTTTTGACGATTCCAAAGGTAGGCCGGAGTATCACCTTTTCCATGCTCAATTCTGAGCTTGCGCTGTGTGCGGCCTTCCTTGTGCTGGTAGAAGATGACACGGTTGTCGCTTCCACACTTCCGGCATGTCTGATCGTAGATGCACTTCAAAGTTGAGGCCATGTCTCGAGAATTTCGCTCATTTCTCTGCGATCCCACATACGCGAGAAAAGCGAGTGGATGATGCCGTAGAGGACCGCGGAGGTCTTAAGTTCCACATAGCGGTCTCCCTCTCCAATAGAGAGCTGGCCCGTAGCCCCGACCACGAGTTTGGCCGCCGTGACATCGGCCCACGTTGCGTTCTTGTCCGAGGCGGTCTGCTGGATCGGAGCAAAAATCCAAGGGACATTGCTGAGGCTGGTGACACGGTGCTTCCACATGAGGATCTGCTCCGTAGCAGTGAGGCCTCCTGTGATAGCCGGCTCTTTCATGACCGTGATCGTGGCCAGAGCATGAAGCCATTCAAGCATGTACGAAGCCCCGTCAGGACATCCCCCAGATTCGCCGAAGGACAAGAGGTTCCTTACAGAGGCTGGGGCGCACAAGCAGCTGCCCCTTTAGATTTGGAAGAAGCCGACAGGATCTTCTTACGAGATAGGTGGGCCGCAACGTCGCAAGCCCCTAGGGAGAGCAGGTGGGCGACATGGACACGCCTGTCAGAGCGAAGGGGGCATCCACCCATCCCAGTGAACACTCAATCCCTGTTCGCAGTGGGGGCTTTGCCAAAGGCCGGGGGCTACCGCTCCGCAGCACAATACGTCTCGGTAGCGAAGCAGAAGCACAAAGACGCCGGTTACGTTGGGGCCCAAACTTGGACGAAGCTCGAGCCCAAGCCCTTCGCAGCATCAACCGTGGCTTGGGCCCAGCGAACCCCAAGTTAGACTTGAAGCTTGAAGCAGCCGGACCGCGCTTCGTCCAGGAAGTCAAGATGGCTTTCGACGAGTTAAAGGTCCCGTTAGTGGACAGGATCCAGTTCGCCGCGCAAGCCTGCGTCACAGGCTAGGCAGGCCCCGGAAGGATGCCAGATCCAGGACCTTGTTCGTGATGCAGTTCAGTCGGCCTTGCAAGGTTCAGAGATGCTAGTGCATAACACTCGGTCTAGAATGTGTCACCTGCCTTCCCCGAGTGAGAGACAGTTGCCAAGTGAGGCTTGGGTCACACTCTGTGGCAAGTGGTGGTATGGTGTCAGTTCCACCCGCAGGAACCCACAATGCTACAAGGCTACTCCCAGTGCTCATTGTGTTTCCCGTCAGAGGCAGTTCGCGACCAATCGTCAGCTTCTTCAGATCAAGTGAGAGAGGTAGAGTCGGGCACTGATTCAGACTCCTCTGAGGAGCAAAATGCCGCCTGGAACAGCTCTCCAATGCATAAGCGGAGTTTATGCCGGCTGACTGAAGTTGCGGCAAGAATCTGACCAGATCTCTGCTCAAAAGGACTTCGGTCAAACTCGCGAAAGTGTGCCGCTCTGACTTGACACACTCAGCCCACATGCTGCTCAAAGGCAGGAACCTGACTAGTTACCCAAACCCGGCTATGCTCGAGAGGTAACTTGCACTGACAGGACAGCACCCGCACGCTTGTCCTGCGCCCTCACCCACACGGGCTGACACCATGCACACGTCACACGTCACACGACCCCACACACCACTAACAGGCCCCTGCTCTTCAACACACACTTGCCTGCACACCTTACGAGGTTTTTTTGCAGCAGAGGGGGCGAGAGCACACAAACCGGCGGGAGCTGACGGGAGAGAGGCTGCACTCTAGATTTACTGCGACGTGGGAAGCTGCACTCTATCTGACTCCACGGGAGCATCTGCTTCTGCACGGCTAACAGGGCCGCCGGCGCCTTCTGCGTCTCGCCAAGTGTGGCCTGCCACAACACTGCTGACGGGCGGCTGGCCGGCATTGCCTGGCTCGCCTGAGCCTCTTGCGGCGGGATCTTGAGGGTCACCTTCCTATGACTGGTTGTCGGTCAGGTCCGGCAGGTCGCCAAAAATTGCTCCCACCAAGGCAGCTGTGTCGAACGTGCTCTGGTCGCCCGTCTGCTTGTAGGCGTCCAGCCCTCGGCGACGCTCTGAGAGAGCAAAGCCGCCAGTCTCGAGCGTGGGCTACCCGGAAATCCTGCAAGGCGTTCATCACCTCGTCTTCACTGGCTTCGCAGAAGACCTTGATAGCAGTGAGCACCACGGGGTTTAGGGCCCTTTGGTGCTCCTCCGGCATGGCTGCACGTGGAAGGCCCTAACAGGTGCTGCCGCTAAAAGAAAAGTTCGAGAGGCACAGCTGCTAACGGGCAATCAGCTGTGCTCACTCTGCTTGTCACAAGGTGCACGCGTGCACTCCCCCACAAGCAGCATCACCGTCATCATCTACCGCCACGGCCACCGGCAGGGCCATCGCCTTCGCCACCACCACCGCCAGCATCCAGCATCAGCACCACCGGCATCGGTACTGGCACCTGCACCGGCACCAGCCCCAGCACCAGCGCCATCATCATCACTTTCAGTCTATTCCTGTATTTGTTCAGCACCACCATCATTACCATCATCACTATCCTCATCTTCGCCATCACACTGGTTCATAGCGTATCCACCAGCGTTGTCATCATGGTCTTGTTCATCACCTCCATCATCATCATCATCATCATCGCCATCAGATCCGTCATATCCAACATCATCATCTTCTTCTTCATCATCCAAATCATCATCACAATGTTTATCATCACCATCATCATCAGTAGCATCATCATCACCATCATCATCATGACACCTCATCATCATCAACAACATCATCACCATCATCATCACCATCATCATCACCGTTATCATCACCAAGATCGTCCTTCTTGTTGTTTTCGACTAAAACTGCGGCTACTGGTCTGGCCACATGACAGCCAACGATCCCCAAGACGATTGCCTTCTGTGGGAGACCACGAACACGGCGTCCAGTGTCTGAAACTGCCCACTTCAGCAAAGTCTCAATGCCTCGGCGACAAGTTGCCTAGGTATGGCCTTGCGCGGCTGGTGGCAGAACATATACTTTATTTCGTCGTGTCTTCGTCACCGCATAGCACGTCCCTCTGCATCTTTGGCAGGCGGTGGGCAGCAGTTGATCAGCCGTTGCTTTCACAAGCCAACAGCGTGTGTCCAGTCCGCGTCGCTTTGCTGCAGACAAGCCACACGGTGCTTAGACTTTGAAGCACCAGAAAGTACGAGGATTCAACCCGTCTCCTCTTGGGATTTGACGACAGGTTGAAAGAATCCATCCCATTCACCACGAAAAGTGCTGCAGCTTTTCTCCATCACGATCGCCAGTGGCAGCCTGATCAATGCGGGGCGCTGCTCGAGAATCCCAGTAAAGACACTCCAAGAAGCCTCTTCGCTGGGCGCTGCTGGCTGATGATGGAGGCCTTGGCAGAAACAAAAACTCACTCAGTCTGCTACTTAGACGACTACAACAGCAAAGACCGTGAGAAGCAGTCTCAGTCATGTGAAGCCGCGAGCACGCCAAAACTGAGTCCAAAGCCCGCGTAATTACCTCAGCAAGTATCGATGCTTCTCGGCACAAGTACGATAGGCTCCTGCTACAGTTACACATGTTCCGACGTGATGCTTCAAGCTAACTTGCATCAAGAGGCAGGCTTCTCATCTTTCAGAACAGCGGCGGCAAGCTCATTCACAACCCGACGGCTTTCGGCATCAGCAAGCTCTGCAAATACCTGGAAGTCACTCCCGTGTTGCCCTGGCGATAATATGTTCGTGTGGGCGATGCCGATCACTACGGTGCGCTTATTCTCTCGACCATGAACTGTTTAACGTCACTCTCATGGACGTTTAAGCCACAGTTGAACCTGAGCTCACGGCACAAAAGCCCAGCGACATGGTGTCCAGGTAGCTGTTGTCCTCTCCAGAACAACCAGCCAGCTATCACACTACGCCTCCCACCATAGTGCCACAGGCAATATGTTCTAGCCACCGTTGCAGTTCCCCGTCTGGAAACTGCTCAACGTCCGTCCGACATAGCGCAGGACAGACATGTACTTCAGACAGCTCGCAGAGCAAGGGTTGATCAAGTTTCCGAACAAACCTAGGTTTGAACCGGAAACTGAAGCACATGGCCCGGCAGATTTTACAGAGGACCAACTGTCCACAAGCAGTGTGCCAGAGGGGTGGCAATATGGTGTACTCTGGAAAGGAAGAGCCTTTTGCACAGGTGTCGCTCTTTTCGAAAGCTGTGGGGCTATTATTAAAGCATCAGAACAGCATCTACATGTGCTCCTACCGGACAGCCAAGAGTGCCGTTGTGCTGATTTCTTGGAGTGCTTCCAAGAACGGGAACACAGCTCTGCGCGCCGTGCACTCCGAGCTTTCTGAACCCCAAACTTCAAACCCAAGGCCCGTCAAAACCCCCTAAAAAAGCGTGTCCTTAAGGTTGATGAAGATGTCCGAGTTGCCGTTCACGCCAATGCCATGTGCCACTGCGACCGTGCCAGGCGAATTGGAGATGAAAGTGCCAATTTGTGTCTCCTTGCATGGGCACCAGTGAACAACTCACCCGGCTATTCCCTGTTGGTAATGGCAAGACTAGCCTGCTATCACCGAGTGGCGTTCGCTTCGATGTCTGGATATGGGTTATCTACCTCCCGTTCTTGAACGTCTGGATCAGGGTTTCACAAGCAGATCAAAGGCACCGCCGGGCACAGGCGCCTCGGTCTCGCTTGGCAGCCAGAGGCCCCACCTCGGAGCCGGCACTCCCAGCGCGGCAGCCGGCGATCGCGAGTCCCCGCATGTGGAGTCATGTTCCGAGGCGCTGGAGAACGAAATCCGAGCGGTAGAAGTAGCATCCGTCGTAAAGAGACGCATTCACCAATTTACCTGGACATCTTGATTATCACAGCAGCGACGTCTTGAACTGTAAGCCCGGGACACACGTGCTCGACTGTGTGGGGTGCTGAGTCTGGACGAAGCAGAAGCGACACGTCTCCCTTCTCTGTCCTGAACAAGCTTCTCACGAGTTGCACGATGCTGCGAAAGTGCAGGCGAGCGGCTCGAGCATCAAGTACTTTTTTGGAGCTCCCTGCTTGTGAGCCTGAAAGGTTCTCAGGGCTAGGACTGCTAGGTCCCAAGGACTAGGGTCACCTTGGCCTCCTGGTCGACAGCTCTTCGTGCGGAGCGCCTCCGCAGCTGCTGTCCCAGCAGCATTGTCCAAGACCAACGAGCAGCCTCGATAGAAGACCCCAAGAAATCGAAAGCAGTTCACGAGAGTTCCAAGAACCACCATACTCGCCGACACTGAAATTCTGCAAGCGTCTCCCTTCTCCACGTAGCTCTGCTTATTCGTTGTCCACCCCAGCCCCAGCTCTCGCACAGGGCGGGTCTGCATCCACAAGCTAGCAGGTCCTGAGGGCAAAGGAGCACAGCCGCACTGCCCATTACGAGGTGCGACCTGGCCTGACTTTCTCTGAGGGCATGCACAGAAGAACATCCTGACGGCATGCAGTCAAAAGTGGACCTTCTTTCGCGGTGCTTTTCAGAACAAGAATACGAGGAAGCACCGAACAAGAACCACTGAAACTTCCTTGCCTGGAAGGACTCGGCGCCGAATCAGCCGCGATGTTAACATTTGTTGTTTTGGTGCTGGGCTACCATGTTCGCATGTCTTGACGGGAGAATTGCCACTTGATTCATTGATATGAACTCCTAGGGCCCGAGTACATCCAGCGATTGGCTGCGAGCCATCATAATCTTTCTAATGCATACTTTCAGAACATCTCGGAAAGCCCCCCAAACGCTCAGGGACCCGCAGCCAGGTTCCTGCTCTTGCAACCTCAATCACAAACCAGACTCATCGACTTATCTCATGGCGGAGGGAGAGAAACTTGCATCTCGCTTTCCCTGGGCGTCCGGCTCGGTGTGTCGGTCACCGTACAAGGAAATATTCATAACCCGTTGCCACCGAATTAGCCGAGACAAACCTTAGCCGGCTTTGGCTTCAGGATGGAGTGGCAACGGAGGCGTATTCACAGTGGTGGCAAGTGCAAGCAGCAAAACTCAAATTTCAGCCCCGAGCATCCACGACGACCATGCTGGCGTTGTTCCCGAAACTCCCTGCGCAACAGTTCGCTTCACTTCGTCCACCTACGTCCACTCAGGGCACATCGCGGGAATGCTTGCGGAAGCCTGTCCAGCTGCTCCAGGCGAACAGCCCGCTTCCGCCGTGCCCTGCGGCACCTTGACAATTGGCTCATTGCCTCCGGCTTGGCCCTTGACAGTGGAAACTCAGCCAAAGGTATGCGCCCGACCGAATAAGGGCTTCTTGAATAGCTGCCGTGACATCACCAGGATGAACCCGTTTGCTGCTGTTCATGTACCGATGTAGCCTCCACATGCGTTTTGACAACCGCGGCCGGAACCATCAATGGATCGTTGGAGCTAAGGCTGCCGCGTGTCACACATCGCCACGAACATGTAATGCCGCTCCTCGCAGAAAAGCAGTATAAGCAACCACCTCCAGCCTGACTGCTCCTCCTGAACAGAACATGTGTCACTAGGTTTCGAAAGGCATTCCTGCTTGCTGAGGGAGCTAGTGTCGATCCACAAGCCACGCTCGTCTTCATCAAAAGCCGCCTGAAGCAAAAGCAATGACATTTTCGGAGCCGTGGCCGATCCGTGTGCCTTCTGCTTGTGGATTTCTAGACCGAGCAGGCACTTCTGCAAGCGGGACCTGTTACGCAGGCGCCCCAGTGCGCTGGGAGACATCGACCTGTATCTCTCTCCAAGGTTCCGACATCTTCTCGGGCCAGATGTCGGCCTTGAGGAGTAGATGCTTCAGAACCGTGTTCCTGCAAGAACACGGGTGTACTCTCGCAGCGAAGCAGAGTGCCCTGCCTGAAGAGAGACCAGAGCGCAAACCAGATGAAGGCCGCATGGGCCAACAAAGGCCCCGCCCTTGGCGGCAAGGGAGCTTTGAGCGCCAAGTCTAAACGCTGACTTGCTTTTCTGCCGGGACTGTCACTCAAACGTCACGTGTCACTTTTGCGATCTTTTGCGTATCATGAGGAGACCGATCAAGACTAAGAGCGTGCACGGAGCTACCGATCCCTTCGCTTTAGAAGGGCACCCGAATAAGCAACCTAAACTTGACAGAAACTATGAACGTAGGCTCGACGTCCTCTGTTAGAGGCGCCTGATGATGCCTGCACGTCTGGAAACGCAAAAGCAGGGACGTCTGAAGCTGAATGCATACCAAGCCGGAGAAGGGCATTGTATGGCATTGAAACCGCTTCAGGTCGGCTGGATGCATAGAAAGTACAGCAAGTCATCGACAAGGAAGATTCGACTCTGCATCTGCTTTGCCACGAGACCTCCACCCACATCACCACCATGCCATGACCAACAGCCAACTAAGTTCCGTTTACAGTCTGTCGAGCTCTCCCATCAACAGCTTGTCCGAGTTGAAGTGGTGCAAAGGCCGCAGGGAGTTGATCCACTGTCCCACCCGACTGTTCAAGTTCAAGGCCGGCACCCTAGGCAGTGCTATCGGAAGCTGAGTGCATGCCAAGCCGGACAAGGGCATGGTAGACCCGCTTCAAATCGGCTGACATCGTAAACAAGATGAGAGATCCATACATGGCACAGAAAAGCATCGTCAAGGCTTGCAGGAGAAGGCTTCCTCCTTTCATGTTCTGTGCCAGCAGGTAAACATTCACCGATATGAGCAACATGGCCAGGAGCCAGCAAAACACCTGAAAATGTCCTTTGAGCACAAATTCTCCCATCAATGCCTTGTCCGAGTTGAAGTGGAGTACCGGTACCAACGCAAAAGGCAGCTGCACAGACTGCAGGACATTGATCCACTGGTTCACCCGATTGTTCAAGTTTGGGGAGGAGCTTGTCAGCACCGCCACAGCCACAGCTGGGCCCAGCGAGATAAGCCGCGTGAGGAGAGTTCGTAGCCAGAATGGAATCCGCCAATCCAGAAAGCCTTCCATCACGTACTGGCCGGCGATGGTACCGGTCATCGTGGAAGCCTGGCCTGCTGCTAACAAGCCCAGGGCGAACATGCTCCGTCCCATTTCGCCGTGATCGCCGAAGAGGCGATGCAAGGAATTGCCCGCCTCAGCCAAGCCTATCTCCCCGCAAAAGCCTGCACTTCCTGCGCCCGTCATGCAGCCGCAGTCGCTACCTAAACAGCTGTGGCTGCCCGTACTGGGCAGGCAGGCCAGCGGTCCGTTCTCGGCGAGCGCACAATCTCTGTTGAAAAAGCCGGTAGCGAATGTCGACATGAGAGCCGCATTGATGAGGAAGGTGATGACAAGAGCAATGCTCGAGTCAACCTCGGCTTTGCACACACATCTACATAACCATCATAATGAAAAAAGTCTGATAACGGAAAGAAGAAGACTGCCCATTACACTCATTTGGGAAATGCCTTGGGCTTGAGGTTCAATTCTGGGAAACAACCCCCGTTCCTAGGGCTTGACGAGGAACTGCTGTGTACTTGATGGCTTGCCGGACATGCTCCATATCCTCGCGGTTGGCAGTGCCTGCACATGAGGCAGACCATCATGACCACAGATTGCCAAGGAGACATGTAGAGAGAACAAGCTAACATGCACAGGGATCTTGGCACGTGATCTCTGAGTCTGAGACGCTGCTTGCAGATGCCACTGTGCAGGTATAAGTTGTGCGGCATGATCATGGCACCCACACTCCCCACAAGCTGCAGTGCGGCATAGTCTTCGCAGTGGAAATTGAATCCATGCAGTAACTGCTCAGCAGAAGGAGGTATCAAGAACAAGTTCGCCAAGTAGCAGAAGAGCAGCCTGAGGTGAACCCAACATCAAAGAGACCTACCAGGCAACGAAGACGCTCTGTGCTTGCCCGAGCGCAGAGAGATGAGGATCAAGATAAAGATCTCAAGGAAGCGCTTCCCTAGCTGGTGGATCAGGAGGAAGGTGAAAGTGTCCACACCGGTAGCCAAAGAGCCGACCTCCACGACTCAGCCGTTCCGCTATTCGACAGCCCATGGTATTCTCCTGTGCTTCCGAGCAGCCCATAGCGGCCATCCAAAAAGCACCCTCGGGTTCCGAAATAGCGGTGGCACTGCTGGAAAATCCAGGGTCAAAAAACAAACAGAACAAGTTGCTGCATGCACTCCAGAACACCGCAGAGCAATTCCTGTGCCAACCACCTCCTGTATGTCGGCACCGATAATAGCAAGCTCCTTGAGAGCATCTGCACCCGGCAAACTATACCTTTAAGCTGTGCTTACCAGCAGGAGCTGTGGTGTTTCGAGTCTCGCCGAAGGTATCATACTTCCGCACTTCGATTGACAAATATGGGATCCTATGCGAAGCATGCGATATAAACTCGGTGTCAGTATGGTTTGGATTCTGGATATAGGGGTGCGGGGGGTGGCTGTTGGGGCAAGACTTGGGTGTGATAAGTTGCAGGACTTATTCCATGTCCGTCCATTGAGCTTTGCAAACGGTTTTGTCTGGCGCTACGCCTCGGATCTGGCTTTCTTCTTTAATGAGCACTCTAGTGTATGCTGTTCACCCTTGCTCTATACTGTGACTGTGGGCTCCAGCACGAATCCGACTTGAGATTCCCCGGAGCCTTCTCGACTTCAGAGAACGCCCCTACAAGTACGAGCTTGTCAGAGTTCGACTCCACCATTTGCGAAGCCATGTCAGGAACAACCTCTGCTTAGTTTCTTGGGCCGAGTAGCAGTCATGATCCACAGCAGCCTCGACAGCTGGCGCGGGTATTCCATACGGCAGGTCTGCGCAAGGTCGCATCCTGCAAGGCTCCCAGCTCGCAACTCCCAGCACTAGTACACAGTCGTCTACTGGGAGTTGAGAGGATGTACTCGCTTCGAAGGACTGGAGGCAGCCTTGCGGACCAACCTCGCGAACTTGGAATTTAGCTGCGATACACATCTTGACAATGACGCCACATTCATGCACACACACAGGACATGCACACCTGGACACCCCTGCGCATGCTCGAGCACACTCGTCACTTCCACACTTTACGCACTCGCCGACTAACCCCGACTGTTGTTTCCCGCCCTATGCTGTGAAAAACATCCACGCTAGGCTATCAACAACTTAGAAATGCCGGTAGAGCTCTTTTTCGTCTCTGTACAGTTTGATGCTGCTGTTTTGGGCAAGCCGACCTGTCACCACAGCCAGTCGCGCGGCCAGAACTTGCAGGATGAGGCCGGCCACGGTACCTCAGGAACGGGGGCTTCAGGGACCGGGGGAAAGGGCCTAGGGATTAAGGAAAGAGGGGTCTGGGGGGCCTCTAGGGAGGCCGAAACAGTTGGGACGTGAGCGGCGAATCCAAAAGACAAGCCGCACAGCAGCAAGACCTCCGTGAATGCGGCAGCTTCACGAGATCCAGCCGTACATGTCTGCTACGCGACTGGGAAGTCTTAGGCACCAGCCCAGAGGAGGCTGTGGCCGGTGTAGGCACCGCTTTGCAGATCGCTCTCCAGGTTACCAGGATCCAAGTAGGCTAAGCTCATCAACCATCCTACAAAGATAGGTCGCTCTTGACGATGTCAGGAGTTGCATTAATTACTATCATTACTATTATTGCTATTATTACTATTAGCACTTTCAGTACTATTATTACTATTATAACTATATGACTATGATTACTTGATTACCATAATTATTTCTTTTATTACGATCATTATTCAGGTCAGCGAGACAGGCCCGAGACGGAATCCGCAAGATTGCAAAGACAGAAAGCGCAGGTCCTGGTCCAACGTAGGCTGCAAAAGTTCTCCTTGGAGGGAGACTTTGCCGGTTACCACCCCCTCCTATCTCCACATAGTGGCCCAAAACATGATTAGTCTTTACCCGAATACCACCGACCCAATGCCGGCGAAGCTAGGCTCAATTCGCAGTTCGGAAAAGTGTGTCGTGACATGCACCACGATGGCCATCAAATTCGCAGGCATTCTTCTCTTGGGAAATCGACTCCACAAGTCGTTTTTCGGGAATGGACTCCTTCACTGTAGGCTTCAGGGCTTGGAGTAGTAGATTGCTCGCATCATGGGTAAACCCCGTTCTAGGTGACTTACATCTCCTTCTGTCACGCCCCCTGCATTGCGCCATGTGGTCCAGGTGCGGCCATGTCACCAGGAAAAGCGCACTCCAGCCGGGTCTTTGGGCATGAGCTCACGCTCGGGGGCATCTGAACGCTTGTCGACGAAGAGCTCATCATCCGAGGAGTAGGAAGAGCTGGAGTCCATGGCACAGAGGGGCAAAGCTCCACAGGACATCTTTTCAAGATGCCTACTGGGGCCCAGCGCACAAGTATAAGGAGACCTACAAGTGACCCAAGCGCTTCTGGAGTCGCGAGCTATTTGACGGTGGAGGCCAGCGTCAACGTCTACTCCTCGAGTCCTACGACCCGGATTTGCCACCTAGATGTGCGCCCGAGAGTGCGTCCACAATGCTACAGTCACTCTTCGCGATTGCTGACACTACGGTGCTCGTGACTTGAACCATCTTTTCCCTTCGCAGACAGCAACACACTCCTCAGCACTCAGCAGAAGCACGAAGCTGCCCAGCATGTCCGTGCCAAGTTCTAGCTACCCTGCGGCATGCACCGAGCTGCCGGCACCAGGACGATGTCCATGGTCCAATGATTCACGAAGTCCTCAGGTCCAAAGCCGGAGCTGAGAGGTCAGGACGGGTGAAAAACGGGCACGTGCCAGTCCTCGAAGAATTCGCCTGAAAGCTCCTGCAATCTCTGCTGTACACTAACATCTGCAGTTGATGTACATGCGGGTGAGTGCCTACACAAGTACTTATAGCAGCCCCAAGTATCACAACCAATCACAGACCCACAAAGACAACAAACCTCACCACCAATGGATCGGCCAACATGTGTCATTCTTTGGACTCAATATCAAAAACAAGCCAGGGCTATACACTGATTGGGTTTAGCAGATTAGCAATGCTGCAGCTTTGCAGCTTAAGGATAAAGACTAGATTGATTCTGCGCAATGTTCAATCGCGCTGTAGACGACACCATACACAAAAGTGTGCTTTAACTTGGTTCTAGCCATGTTATGCTCCTGTCGTGCGGTCACGGTTTTAAAACAATGCACCCTTTGCCTGATACCGTATCTGGTATGCTGAGACACCGACGAACGATGGTGCCGAACGTACATGAACAAACTTTTCATATCTGCACAACGACAACATCGTCCTTCCAAGGTTGATTGATTTGGTTTGCCACAATGCTCTACGTCTAAACCGCTATACACATCAAACCAATTAAGATCTCCGTTACGTTCACTGAAACAGGTTGACTGATCTTTCAGTAACCTCACTGAAATCTTACAAAAAGACATTGCATTCCTTGAGACCTCGCGAAATTGTGTATGAAGAAGAGTTCAGTTCTAAGATCGCATCCGTGCTTAAGAGCATTGGGATTGGTCCGGTGTCTGGGCAGCGTCAGTCTGTTCTATCTACATCAGTCTTGAACCAGTTTATACGTGTGCATGATATCACCAACTTCTTCTTGCAACTCATGCGCTTGCTCTTCCTTTAGTTCGAGTTCTATTCTTTAGTGTTTTGCATCATTGCGGCCTGAGCTACATATTTGTCTGCTTGCTTCTGTGACTATGCCGACAAAATATAGCCTTTGTCGATTGGAGGAATACTGACGATCAACGTTCATGTTAAGCAGCATTGTTTTTTGCACTGTCGTGATCCTTAGCGGTCTTCACCTCTTGAGACGCGGTATGATATAAGTCTTGACATGACAGTTTTGAGGATCAAAACTGTCAGCCCCCTCAATAAACACCATTTCGGAGCCAACCATGCGCCCGCGGGCATCCCTGAGGATGCGGAATCCGTAACGTAGCGACCCGGCCCTGGCCTGCCGGATGTCGAAGATGAGGCGTGCAGACACCGTCACGGTCAGCGCCTGAGCGCTAAGGCTCGGCCCTTGGCATATTTGGAGAGAGAGGGAGGGAGCCCCTCTGTTCGGGGCCCCACCAGCAGGTTCAAGGCCTCGAGCCGATCAAGGCCTCCAAAGCTTCAGACGGACGAAGGCGAGAGAAACTTGCGCTTTTAAGGAACGGGCAAAGGTAGCTGCGGTTGTCAAAGGGGCCGGAATACACGTGTAGCAAGATAAAGCCAAAGGAGGTGAAGAGCATGAGAACCTGCCACACCAAAGTTCACATCCAACATGCTCAGAGGGTGAAAGATCCAGCTGAGGCACCATTCGCACGTACATTGTCGGAGCAGTGAAAAAGAGAAGGATCATCACCTTCCTGAACATGTAAACCTTGGAACGTACGCCAGTCGCATCGAAACGACTTCAACCATCCACCTGCTCTGCGATGCCCTGAGTGTCCCGCTGATTCGAAGTAATAATATCTAAGCCTGGACGAAGATGAGCTTCTGAGCCCTCACGGAGGCTTTCTTGCAGATCGAGCTTGCGACTCAAAGCCATTGTACAAGAAGCCGAATCTCTTTCGAACTTCCTCTCGGCAGCCGGGCATGCGCTGGTAGGAAGAGGCAGACACTGCGGGGCTTCACGACGCAGCTGCAACCCATCCGGTCCGCATGGAAGAGGCGCTTCCGAACTCTGAAGAGAGCTATGAAGAGTGCAACCTGACAAAAAAAATACAGAGAACCTCCAATCAGTGCAGCTGTCGGATCTCTTGGGTGTCGACCGGCACGCCGATTCCGTAGACAACAAGCCCCACGGTGCTTAAGCAAAGCCACTGCCTTGGAAGCTTCTCGCTGCTTCCGGCAGATACTCGCACATGAGACCGGTCTGGGCAGCAGGCATGTGGGTGGTGGATTTGCACTCTACTCCGAGGTCATGCCTGCTGACAGACCGTGTTGCCATCACATCAACCACAACAATCTGGGAAAGGCGGGAGCATTATTAAAAACACTGCTACAGATGAGCGTCAACTCGATCCCGTGCCGTGGGCTGCTCAGCAACCGGCCTGTGGCGCAGGACGTCGAGCTCCTCGCATTCGAAGCCGACCACTAGGATCCTGGCCGCCACGCGCATAGGGAGGCATGCTACTCTCAGGTTGGGTCTTAGAGTGATAAGGCAACGGCCTCACCACCACTGGATGGAGAATGAAGCTCATAACGATCACCGAGTTGATGAAGCGCATGGCCACAGAGTTGACCAAAATCTGGCATGTTCAGCACATCACATCTCAGTGTTTCGGCGAGAAACCCCCAGCTCCCAGCCTTGGTTGCAGCATCCCGGGGCCGATCCACAACGGAGTCCTGGCCAAGCCACACGAAGCAAAGGTGTAACTGCAAGGATGCAGGATGCAGTAGCGTCAGAAAACACAAACTGAGTCAGAATACATATATATATATGTATATATAAGGCCCCTACGCCAGGAGGAGCTACAAGCAGGGCAACTACTTGGAAGGGCGGTGGGTTGTTAACTATATGTATAACTTGCTAAGTAAATATGGTTGTTACCATACTTATAAAAGTAGACATATATTTATACTAAGTTGTTTTAGCAATACAGAATTAAAAGACATAGTATGCGAACTTAACAGATGTACCTTAAGTTGTATACGTGTGCTAACTTGCATTGTGGGCCGGAAAATATTGCTAAATAAAGGCTCGGCAAGACCGGGTTCACGAGTCTATTCTCCAAAAATATATAGCAAGAAGTTTGTGCAACAAGATATAATG